>JAQQSK010014391.1:0-11133 GCA_028658325.1 Potorous gilbertii | reverse complement strand
CTCTGTTCCTCTGTTTGGAGGGTAGAACCATGAACTGTAAAACCTGCCCATGAGTAGGGATTCAGCACAGTCATTTCACTTTCCATGCAGCTGCACTACTTTGGGAATTCTCTGATTTCTCCACCATGTCCCTGTTTCAGCTACTGCCCAGCCCTCCACCTTCCCCTCCTTCTTAGTTTCTTTTTCCTGCGTTGTCTTACTCCATTAGATGATAAGCTCTTTGAGGACTGTCTTTTTTTTAAAAAAAATATTATATCGTATTATATTCCCAACTGTGCTTGCACATGGTAGATGTTCAATAAATGTTTACTGACTACTTGAAAGATCATTTATAACTTTCAAAGGTTTCAGTTAAATGATATGGTCAGCAGGCTGTGTAAAGGGTTTTGAAATGAGTTAAAAGAGACAAAGTTTTTCTAACAATGGGAAATGAACATAACCTGCATTTAACAGTTTAAAGGAAGAGCTCTTGGATGTGGTTTTTAGGCAGAACATATTAGTTGAGAGTAACTTTTATTAACAGAAGAAATAGTAGACATCCATGATTTCATTTTTGCCACAGTTATGTGACCACAGGTAAGCCTTTTCAACTCTTGAGTTTCCCCATTTGTAAAATGGGAACAATTGCATCAAGCTACCCAATATAATTATTTTAAGGACAGTATATACCACAAATGATTTTAGAAATAGGAGTTACTATTGTCTTCTCTACAAAGGACTAAAATTCTTGGCTTTCTTCAGATATTTATCCTATGGAACCTCATACTGCTGTATTAAAAGAATAATTTCTGTTTACTCTCTTACTAGAATTAGAGAGAACTATGTATAATATTATCTGTCTATTTCAGAAAGTTACACAACATAAAATAATTTATGTATTTTGAATTTAGATCCATAATCCAAATGTTGTTTGATTTTGGATAGAGCAATATTTAATGTTTAATATTACTATATTAAAGTTACCGATGGCTCTATTACCTGTAAATTAGATAACAAATTCTCACTTCTTTTTTTTGCAGTAGAATTCTGCTGAGTTAGTTGAAACAATAGCTATTGTTATTATTGTTAAAATTGTTGTTAGTGTTTTACACATGATAGTCTGGGCAGTAATACATGATGGAAATGCTTTTTCAATGTTACAGATGGGAAAACTGAGGCTTAGGTTCTTTGGACCTTCCTCATCATAAAATATGTGTATTGACCTAACTGTTTAAGTCTGTTTGTAGTTCAAAGTCTTCTAATTTGCCTAATATCACATATCTCATAAGACATAAAGCTTGGTCTTCAAATTCTAAGACTTGGATTCTTTTCTTTACTAAATGCTATTTATTGAATTTTATGTAAGTGGGTCACTAGTTGGGATTTGGAAGTCTTTACTGTGCAGAAATTTTCACTATAGAAATATATCTTCCTTCCTGAAACAATAGATGGGCTTCTATTTTTAAATTTTTGTAAAATGGTTCACATTTTTCTATAAAAATTTCCAAAGTACATTCTTATGGAAAAAATAGTTTGCATAAAAAAATCTTGTTTGCCACTAAAATTTTCCCTAACTCATGAAAAGTATCATGAAATCTTTCTATCAACAATGTCAGATATCAAGTTTATGTTGATTATGGAAAAGTTACCTGATTTCTGATGACTGTTAAGATTTTCTTCCATAGATTTCCATAAAAAAGTATTAGATTTAAGATTATGTGAAAAACCATTAAAAAACCCCCAACAACCTGCCATCTCTTTAAGGTCCTTTCTAATATTAGATTTCAAAAATTTTGAAAAGATATTTAAAAATTATTATACGATTATTTTTTATTGGCTTACATTTCTAAAATCATTGATTTTTTTTTTTGTATTTTCCCTTTGTATCTTATTTATTCTCATAGTTTTAAATACCTCCTTCATGCTCTAGTTGTCAAAAGCTCTCACAGTTTTGATGTTGAGTTTCAAGGTTTTTATAATAATTAGTAGCACTGATTCAGACTTCCTGAATATTTCGTTCTTATATTATTTTGGCATCTTTTTAGAGAAAAATGCAGGTACTCATTTTTTCTTCAAATTCTTTGAGTCTGTCATATGTTTTCTTTCTTTTCTTTAAGGGAGCTGGGTTATTTAACTATAATGCCCTACTTTATCTACTGGGAACATGAACTTTTCCAGAATAGTCTCCGTATTTTGAAGGGTAGCAAAGAACTACAGAGCTGCTAAAAATGTCTAACTCAACTTTTACAGGGAAAATTATGACAGGTCCATTGTGAGTAAAAATGGAAGCTGGATCAACATTTGCTCATTATTATGACTGAAATTCCACTCATTTCTCATGATTCCCAAATATATGTCTTTCTTTGCAGTTGTTATCTCCTAGTGTACCATGCCATACAGTCATTTAATACATGTTGGCCCATGGGATGGTTCTAAGGAGTTGACATGTATGGATTGGCTAAAAATAGTGACTTGTGACCAGGGACATTTCACAGGATGGCATTTGTGGGCAATCATTGTGGAAGTTCTCTTGATTTTGGAGAAGGTCAGGAGCCACTTGAAAATAAGGCTGTCCAACGTAAGTCAAAGATTCACAATTCACAATTTATAATATAAACTATGGAAAGAACACATAATTTTGAAATTTTCTAGAGATGGTATAATCAAAGTTTTTAGATGGTATCATTAAATATAGAAAGAAAGGGCAGGATGACATGTAAGGAGAGGAAGGTAGAAGAAAAAAAACCTAAAATATTTTTATATTCCTTAATCTTCAAAATTATTTTATTTACTTATTTTTTGCTCTATTTATTATCATACACTAATTTTGTCAATTTAAAGAAACTGCCACAAAACTCCATCTGCTTATAGAGAAAAGCAACTTTTTATAAAGTTGTTAAATACAAAGTAGTATGGAAGTGAAGCTACTTTAAGTTGGGAGATAGCAAAAGTCTTTTTTAGTAGGAGATGGTGTTTGAGGAAGAGAGGAACTCTGGAAGGCAGAAGAAGGAGGAAGTGCGTTCTAGGAATGTGAGACAGCATGAGTAAGGGAGAAACAAAAGGCCCATTTAGGTGGGTCTTAGAGTGTGGGACGAGCAGTAATGTCCAATGAGACTAGAAGGATAAGTTGGGGCCAGGTTGTGAAGGGTTTTAAAACCCAGCCAGAGGCACTTACAGGTCTTATGATCTATATTCTATTGTCTGAGCCTTTGAGAACCATGAGTCACTTCCATGCCACATTGGGGAGGCCTTTAGTGAAGGTCAAATTAAACATTTCATATCTTTCTCTCCAATAATATATGATTTTATTCTGATAAATATAATGTAACATCTGTATATATAATGTATAATATGTGTATGCACATATAAGATTTTATTTAGGTAAATATAATGTAATACATGCATATATAATGTATAATATATATATATATGTATATATATATATATATATATATATATATATATATATATATATAGTAATAGTTTTATTGTTGAACCAAGTTAAATATCAACAGTAATTGCTTACATTTATATATAATTATTTAATAGTTATGAAAGCTCTGATCTTCACAGAAACCTTTGAAGGTTGATAGCTATAGGCATTAGGATCCTCATTTTACAGATGAGAAAACTCATATTCGTAAAAGCTAAATGGTCAGCCAATATTACATAGTAAATAACAGAGCTATAGCTTGAACCCAGACCACTCTGTCTCCAAGTTCATTCTTCTTTACATTAGACTAAAGTATCTTGCTAAAACCAGAAAAGAAACTGGAAGGCCCCCAGTCATCAACTGCTCATATTAAAAAAAATGTTTTGGGAAGAAATATTCTGCTTCCATACATTTCTTATCTTTAGCTCCCAAAGCCAGTCAAATAAAACTAGTTCTTCATTGAGGTTCCATTACCTATAACTGCACTCACCAGTCTCAGGATGTCTATTTCAGTGGGGCAGGTGGACAAAAGCTAATGTTTCATAATAAGCCTATGTTCTCTCCTCGCACTAGGACAAAGGGCCCACGGAGAAGCAGTTTACCTAGAAGTATAATGATGCACAGGAGGATGGCAATCAGAGCGCCAGTACTCAGTCCAGTTGGGTGAATAAGTGCCTCTGCATTACAGGACTGCATGTTGCCGTGATGATCGCATGCACAGACACGAATGGTCACGGTCCCTGTGCTGCTCTGAATTGGATAGTCATTGTCAGAGATCACCACAGGCAGGAGGTAGGTGCTCATTTCATGTCTATTGTAGCCATTTTTCCGAGTCAAGATTCCTGCTGTGTTGTCTGAAAACAGAAAGCAGAATAAAATATTATTAAGCTGAGTGAGGATAAGAGGACAACCTTTGGAATGTCATTTGTATTCACTTACCTTTGTTGTCATGAATAGTGAAGTTCGAACTGCCGGCAGCTTCAGGAGCCAAGGAGAAGGAAAATTGGTGGCCGTCGTGAGGGTCATCCTTGTCAACAGCGCTCAGGGTCTGGATCAGCTGCAATTGAAACAAAGTTGCTGTATTGCTTTTCTGACTGGGATGGCATGACATCTCCATTTGCACTGAACTGCTGAGATTGATGATGGGATTTAAAAGACTGATGGGGAATCTGTTGCATTCAAAGGGCTGGGTGATTGGAAAATCCTTGAGTGTAAAAAAAGCCATAAAACATTATCATTTTGATCTATCAAACTATATTATTTCACTACCTGCTAGAACTGAGGCTGTTTGCCAAGGCAAAGAAAAGTCTGTTCAGCAGCTTGCTTTAGCAGTCAAATCTCAAATACAAAGAAAGGAGCCTGACTAGATCCTTCCCCTCTCTCCATGTAACCCTGCCTTGCATCGTTTAGAATGATTAGGTCTGATTTTGACAAAATTTGACATAATTTTTTACACTGGCAATAAGAACTTATTTCATTAGGAATCTTAAGAAATCTCACCAAATTGGATTGATGAGGGAAGGGCAGTCTGAATACTGGTCAAACCCCTCACAGCTCTCAGAAATCAATGATATAGCTTCCTGGGGGAGTGGAGCTGACTATAGCAACTGTTCAGGGTTTATAGTAAAGGAGAGGAGGTCTTGCTGGAATCTAGGAAGGACAGAGAAGAAACAATATGGAAAGAGGACATAAACAGTTTAATGGAATAGGGAACATCCCAAGGCCTCCTCTGGAATGGTTAGAATTATCTTCTATAGGAGGGATTTTATATTTCACAAATTATCTATACTAGGACCTAGCAATTCTATCAAGGAACATTAAGACCTCTTTGGGGATTACTGAGTCATAAGTGACATGTATGTATGACTCTATAACTTTTCCTAAGTGGAGCCCTAAAACTTGACCTCAGGATTCACTTAACTTTCCCCTGAAAGAATAAGCCATTAGAACATGGTGTCACTGAGGGTGAGTTTGGAATTCCATTCAGATTGCCCTTTCATTGGTAGGACCCAAGAGGGAAATTTTGGGAGGTTGCTAGTCTAGAGACCCAGAGAAAATTTGTTTAGGACTTCAAGGGTCATCTATGGTACAAGTATCTCTGGATATAAAAATCAGCATGCCCCATATAAAAAGGGATGCCTAGAAGTTTTGTCTAGACTCTCAGATAACCTTATGCATCAAGGATGTATAATGGAAGTGCCTTTCCCCCTCATATCAGAACACTCGTTCTCTGACTGTTTCCTTTTAGCTTACTGTGTGGTGATGAAAACCTCTTAAATGGTCACTGATGTGAACTAAGTATGCATGCAAAATGTCTGATGATCTCTTGTTTTCTCCCCTTGTAGTGGAAACTACCTGATATTAGTCTCTTACTGGATAAGGAACATCGGACTCACTCTCGGACTTGGCCACATGTTCATGATTGAATGGTGCCTTGTTTTTGTTCTTTCCTGATTTTAGATGAATGTATATGTATGGAATAAACCAGGTAATGACCTGGTAAACTTTGAAAGTTTATATAAGCCACCAGACGTTAAAGCATAGGAATTCGTAGTAGAATCTGCTGCTAGTCACAGCAGCTGAGCTCATTAAATGACCTACTTGAAACATCCCTGCAAAGATACTGCCCAGCTGAACAAGGGTGTGACATTAAGGGTACAACTGTGCTACACTACGATGTGAACTTGGTGGGAATTCCATGATGGAAGAAAAGGGCTCCCAAAGTCAAGAGTGTCCACTATCTGCCACCCCTAGACTGGGAGGAGGATCTTTTATACCAACCACATTAAGTCTGAATTTATTCTCCTCAGGAACTGTATGAGTGTGTAGAGGGGAGAATATGCCCCCAGTCTAAGGGACATTGCTATTCTTTGGTCTATATTTATTATAATGTTAGTCTGTATCTAGTCTATTTAGGTATATCTCAGTAAATTTCCTTTTGCCAATTGATCTTAATTAATTGATATTGGGTGATATCAACTAATCAAAAGACACAGTGGGGTTCTTGTAAATGAAATTACTAGAAAACCACACTCAATCCCTCAGGGTTACTCCTAGAACCCTGAGGGTAAGAATATTTATCTGCTCTCTAAGGACCTAGCTAGATGTGTGTGAGTGGAAATTTTGGGAGCTCCCTTTAGATACTACACCTGAAAAGTCTAAGTGATAGGATCCCACAAAAGTAGTTCTATTTATTTATTCAAAACTATATAGTGATTCAAATGAACTAACAAAATTTTTCCCAGTCCCACGGGTCTGCTTTAATGAACAGATACAACTAAAGTTGTATCTAGCAGCATCCTTTCTATATAATGAATGTGAAATTTCAAGTAGGCTAAACATCTCCCTTAGATTTTTAATTCCACCATGATTTCTTAAGAAGAGACAGCATAAAGTAAGAATTTTGAACCCAACCCAATCTGATTTATTACAAATTTTGAATTCATGAGGTTTGACTCTACTTGATTATTTTACTATACTTACCTGTTCTGCCTTTGCTTTTTCACACACAAAAGTTTCATAGAATTCAGCAAACTCTGGGGCATTGTCATTGACATCCAGAACTTTGATAAATAAAGGTACACGGCTACTTTGTTTTGGATTGTCTGTAAAATGTCACAAAAGGAAGGAGTTTTCATTTACCAGACTGATCTTTCACTTAGTATAGGCAACAAGAATTAGCTAATTTATTTAAAATATAGATGAGCCTCCTGTGAACCCTACATTAAGTGACACTAGAAAACAAAGAAACTAAGTGATAATATCAGTCTATAGTCAGTACAAAGTAGTCAGAAGACAGAGAAGATTATCCAGGAATGGCTTTTTAGAGGTGAGTCTGTAAAGAAGTGAAGCAATAGAGGCTAGAAAAAAGCCGGTAAATAGAATATGAGTAAAAGCTGGGAAGCAGAATGAGAAAGTTCTGTGGGAGGCATTAAAAGGGCTGGTTCCAGGTAGGGATACATCAAGGTCACATATGGCCTTGTAGGTCCTTGGGCGCAGCTTTTTGACTGAGTCCAAACTTTATAGAACAAATTCTTTTATTACAGGCATTTGTTCTGTGAAGTTTGCATTCAGTCAAAGGGCCACACTTGAGGACCTAAATGGCCATATGTGGCCTTGAGGCCACAGGTTCTCCATACTTGGGCTGGTGGATGATAAAATGCTTACGTATATAAATATATAACATAATATACATATATAAAGATATAACAAAAGTAATGACTGAAAAATCTAAGGTGTACAAATTCTGGAATATCAATTATTGTGTTATGTAGTGAAAGACACACCGGAGTAGATGACAGAAGAAAGGGGTCTGTTCCGTATTTGTCACTAAGTAGCCATGTAGGCTCTTGGCCATTCACTTGCTTCTGGAAAATTGGGGGATTTTACCTGATGACTTTATAGGCCCCTCTTGCCTTCAGATTCCTTTTTATTTTTCCAAATGAATTGTTCACATTTCTTAATTATTATGTGTGTAAGTTGTTCACATAAAACTCATTAGGTGTTAAAATAGAAAGCAATCCTTAATATCTAAGATGTTAAAATACGTTGGGATGGCTTAGGAGAAAGGGAATTATCTAGGAACCAGGGAATCTAAACTTTAGTTCTGTTTCTTGTCACAAAATAGCTGTGTAAAGTCTGGTACTTCTATCCCCGGCAACTAGTAGTACAGTATCTGACCCATATTAGGTGTTTATTTCTCTGAGATCATGATCTTCTTTGAAAATGAAGAATGAACACTGGTATCACTAAATCTCTTGGGGACTCCATTTCCTCACCTGTAGAATGCATGAGTAGTAAAATCCATTCCAGGTCTAATAGTCTATGGTTCTTTATATAAGTGCATAGAGAGGAAGATGAAACTAAGTAAATTTCATACTTTGTTACTTCCAGGATCTATGACTTCTATTAGTTTGGATTCAGTGAAGCTGTGACCCTCTGCTAGCACATCATCATCATCCTATTTCTCACCTTAAAGTGCCATATAAATGCTAAGGAGGAGGAATAGGATGATGATGATGTACTAGCAGAGGGTCACAGTTTCACTGAATCCAAACTAATAGAAGTCATAGATCCTTGAAGTAACAAAGTATGAAATTTACTTAGTTTCTTAGACGCAGGTTTGTCTAACTGCGGATCTAGCACCTAGATGCCTTACGATCTTTCTAGCTTGGTTGTTATGTTTGTCTTTCATTGCCAAAGAAGACCATGCCATCAGAGAAACAATGACATGAGATGCTCACAGAAAGTTGGCATAGCTCAAAAATGTGTCCCCTTATGACAGGCTGGTGAAGAACCTTTCCAAATCTAGATACAATAGTTCTCAGATGGCACCACAAATATTTGAACAATTTTCAGTTTAGCAGGACTTCCCAGAACTTGTTTTCCATTGTTACAGCAGAGGAAAATTTCATGGTCATCTGCACACTACAATATTACATGGGGTGTGTGTTTGAATGAGGCATCGAGGTGGCATGGGGGGAACTTGGGCTACTAAAAAAGCTCTATTTCCTAAAAAGAATTGTAATAATTACAATGAAAAAGCAATGTTTTACTTTTATAGACTCATCACTGTTACTCGTTGCTCCTTACATTAAGCTATACTATATAATTGGCATTTTGCAAATCAATCTTATTTCAAGGGCTCTCTTTGCAGCTTCCACTTTGAATCACATTTCATGAAATCTGTTACTGTTACTTATTAGCAATGGTTTTCTGATTGGTTTCTGATGCTTTTTAATTGAAATAATTATCTCTTTAATACTGAAGTTATTCAAGATAGAATCGTGGAAGATGGGCTTCCAAGAAGAGAAATAGTGATATTATAAGGTATCCATCTTTAAGAAGTATAGATGTGTATGTTAATATATGTACATAAACATACATATGACATATGTATACACATGCACTCACATATATGATTTTCTACTTTTTGTTTCATTGGTTACCCAAGACTGGGACATTGTGAATATATGATTAATGAAGAAGAAAGACAGATTCTTGCAGGGAGAGCAAGAGATGACCAACTGACGGACTCTATTCTATGTGATCTGTTCACCATAGCAAGAAAAACTGATAAAGAAAACTCAGCACATTGCCCCTGAAGGGGAGGACATGGACAAAGTGTTCCACAGAATGAGCAGGTATAGGTGAGCTGTAATCTATATTGTTGGAATGTCCACATTGATGAGATCCCAGATCCACTGGAGAATATGATTATAATTTTCTCCTGGCGCAATGTTGAGTCATGGTATGGAGAGAACCTAGGATCGCAGAAGGGCAGTCAAGCATAGTTCAAGGTATGGAAAGCCCTATCAGGATGAAGGGTGAGTAGGGAACTAGCAAAGCACTTAAGGATGAATAACCTTGTGAACTGTGGAGAAATATACTAAAGAAATGGTGGTCCTCGTGTGATGAAGTTTTTGGCTACAGCAACTCAACAGTACCTGTAGGTAGAGTGCTGGGCTTGGAGTTGGAGGGTTTGAAGTCCTTAACCTCTCTCAGTCTCAGTTTCCTCAGCAATAAAATGACCCAGCTTGTTATGAGGATCAAATGAAATATTTGTAAGCCATTTAGCATAGTACCTGGTATATAGTGTGTGTTCGTCCTTGGTTGCCGAAGAAGACCATGCCATCAGAGAAATAATGACATGACTTGCACTTGACTTTGTTTTGAGTGAGGGAGGGCTGTGCAAGGTCACCAACCTCACTTCTCCATCACTGAATCCAGTGACCTGATATTCATCAGGATGACCGGAGATGACCCAGGATGGGGTTAAATGACTTGCCCAAGGTCTCACAGTTGGTGAGTGTCAAGTGTCTGAGGTGAGATTTGAACTCAGGTCCTCCTGACTCTTGAACTGGTGCTCTGTCCACTGCACCACCTAGCTTCCCTTCTGGCATATAGTAGGTATTTAATAAATGATGTTTTTTTCCTTTCCCTCCTCTTCCTACTGAAGGATGGAAGTTTTATTCTATAGAAGTAAAATGACTACACACACTGATGAAATGCTTTATCTTTTGAAGTTTTGAAGTAGCTGCAGATATGAATGATTAACAGCTTTGACTAATAAGACATGAATATATATGTATACATACATATACGTGCATGTGTATGTGTGTATGTATGTGTGTAGATACAGATATATATTTATGTACATAAATAACATGACAGTGTGAGAATCTACTTTCCAGTCCTATGTATAAAACTTGGTATAAGTAAATCACAAGAGAGAAAGGTATTTCTATTTTGATGATTCCAAAGCACAGAACTTTATTTTCCTCTCCGTTTTGAAAGTCCTAGGCTACCTCTCCATGAATAAATAGAGAAATTCTCTAGGAAGAAAACAATAATTGCAGACTATGATTTGTGGTGCTTCTTTTCCTCAAGAGTTATTGAGTAGGATCATTCCTATACATGACAACTTTCAATTGTTCTTCACAAGCCCTTAGCTGGAAGACTCTTTTTAACATGAGAGTCAGAAATAGTATTTTGATCTGACTTACTGATCTCTGTTGCTATGACAGTAATGTTGTGCCACAGCAATGTTTCTCGGTCAAGAAGTTTAGAAGTAAAAATGGAACCATTTCCAGAATCAATGTTGAATATTCTGTCCATATCAGTGTGCCGATCTACAGAATACCTGAAATGGAGAGAAGAATTTAGAAATGATTTTTTCTTAAGTGCTATTCCAATATATCCTAAAATTACCACAAGGTACT
>JAQQSK010014390.1:0-11134 GCA_028658325.1 Potorous gilbertii | reverse complement strand
ATGTTTTGACCAAATAAGAGATAGAGAACATTATGAA
Organism: Potorous gilbertii; assembly: GCA_028658325.1. Lineage (NCBI taxonomy): Eukaryota > Metazoa > Chordata > Mammalia > Diprotodontia > Potoroidae > Potorous > Potorous gilbertii. The sequence goes on along the minus strand of JAQQSK010014390.1, from coordinate 11,097 downwards.
GTACAAAATGGATAATTTTGATTACATTAAATTGAAAAGGTTTTGCAGGAACAAACCAAATGTTACTAAGATTAAGAGGGCAGCAGAAAATTGGAAAAGAAGCTTTTCAACTACTATTTGAGATAAAGTCCTCATTTTTAAAATATATAGAGAACTGAATCAAATTTACAAGAATACAAGTCATTCCCCAATTGATAAATGGTCAAAGGATATGAACAGACAGTTTTCAGAGGAAGAAATTAAAGCTATCTATAGTCCTATGAAAAAAATGCTCTAAATCACTATTGATCAGAGATATGCAAATCAAAACAACTCTGAGGTACCACATCACACCTATCAGATTGGTTATCATGACAAAACAGGAAGATGATAAATGTTGGAGAAGATGTCTAAGAGTTGGAACACATTCATTGTTGGTGGAGCTGTGAGCTGATCCAACCATTCTGGAAAGCAATTTGGAACTATGACCAAAGGGCTACAAAAATGTGCATACCCTTTGACTCAGCAATATTGCTTCTAGGACTGTATCCCAAAGAGATCATAAAAATAGGAAAAGGGTTATAGCAGCTCCGTTAGTGGTGGCCAAGAACTGGAAATCAAATAGATGCCCATCAGTTGGAGAATGTCTGAAGAAGTTGTCATATATGAATGTAATGGAATACTATTGTTCTATAAGAAATGATGAACAGGAAGACTTCAGAGAGGCCTGGAAAGACTTATATGAACTGATGCTCAGTGAAGTGAGCAAAAGAAGGCGAACATTATTCACAGTAACAGTCGCAGTGTGTGATGACTGTTTCTGGTAGACTTAGTCCTTCAGAGCAATGCAAGGACCTAAACCATTTCCAAAGGACCCTTGAGGCAAAATGCCATCCACATCCAGAAAAAGAACTATGGAAATGGAATGCAAAATAAAGCAGACTATTTTCTATTTTGTTATGTTTTGTTTTGGTTTGGTTTTTCTCATGGCTTCTCCCATTTGGTTTAATTCTTCTATGCAACATGACTAATGTAAAAATGTGTTTAATAAGAATGTACATGTACAATCCATACAAGATTTCATGCAGTCTTGGGGAGGGAGGGGGAAAGAGGAGCAGAAAAATTTGAAACTTATGAAAGTGATTGTTGCAAACTGAAAACAAATAAATTGAATATAAAAATAGTAAAAGAGAAAATATTATTATAGCTGTTTCTGTTGGTGTTCTTATTAATTTCTGATTAATCTTGTACAGAAAGGAAAAGATTGGGCACACTTGGAATAGGAATGATAAGAAAGAATAAAAGGTGACTGAAGTAGAGGCACACATATGGAAGTGTCCAGTGGCTAGCGTGTGGAGTCTGCCAAGCAGGTAACCTAATGCATACATCAGGCACACTCTTTTGATTAGACCTTGGAAAACCCAAGGGACTCACTTTATCAGTTGTACGATAAGGGTCTTCCAAATAGAGAACTTTTGAAAAGACCCATAATTCTACCTATGAGGACCATGAATTTTTAGGGAAGTTAAGGATGGGAAGAATGAATATATATGTGGCAGGGGAGGAAAAGTGATGCTTGACAAGCAGTGTTCCAAATCTCTTAGTAGTCACAACCTGACCTGTAGGGTCAGGAAACCTGGACTTTACCTCTCAACTCATCAACTTACCAGACCTGTCAAGGTAACCAAGTTACTTATCCTGTGTTATTTTCTGGTGTCTCCCCTGCAACATCAGGATAAGAAGATTTCTAATCTTACAATTTGCTCAGAGGCTCAAAAGTGACCCCAAAAAGCTTTCTTTATACAAGTGAGTTATTCTTTTTACTGGTACAGATACATAAGAGCAACTGCAAAGAAGACTCATGAGTGTAGTGGAATCATGTCATTGGTCCATCAGGAGGGACCAGCTCGGGGTTGCCCTGACTGATGCCCCCACCCCCCGACCTCTATAAATTTCTTCAGCAGATTCAATTCTGGATATTCAGTTTCCTAAAATAATGGTGAGTTTTTCAGAATGAAATTTGTCCAGAAAGGGGAGATTGCTTAGTTCTTCACTGGAATAATCCTAAGACCCACAAATGGAGTAATCGTGTTAACTTTAAGGGATTCACAGACTAAAAGGATAGAGAAACTGATTCCTTGGTTGACCTATGACTCCAACCTGGATCTAGAATATCCTTTGCCACTTGTAATGTCTATTTTTCCTCCTTATGTTCAAGATATGCAGGAATGAAGGATACTAAAAGGCATAAAGAATAAGAAAAACAAATGAGAAGAAAATTAAATATATTAGTCTTAGTGTCCTTTGAAGGTAGGTGGCAAGGAACCAGTTATCTTCATCTGCCCCAGCAGTTGTGATATATGAATGTAATAGAATACTATTGCGTTCTTCCTTCAAGGGAGTCCACCACTTCCTGCTACCCACTCTTCACCAGCTTCTTCAGTTGAGAAGAGGAGCCCAACATTCCTCTAACCCCATGCTTTGTGCCTTCCATCCTCTGCTGGACATAGCTGGTTCTCTGCAGGAAGGTGGCAAGAGGCCAGGTCAGAAGTCTTCCATCTGCCCCAAACCAACCATTTCCACCTGTACAAATTCAAGGGAACTTCTACCTCCTACTGCCAGCCCAACCTCACAACTAAGGTGTGGAGAATGTCTGAGGCAAACAGGAGCAACTTACCTATGTCAGGCCTTCCATTTCTTGCTGTGCCTTTCTCTTGAGGGAAGAGAAAAGTTGGTGGGGAATGGGACTTCTGACTCGACTTCTTGTTGCACAGGTGTGACATTCACCTCTTTCACTTTTCCTGCCTAATCTCCACCTATCAGAGGGAAGAGGACCAGGGAAGCAAGGTTTCCCATCTGATCATCGGAATGTATGTCTCCCATCTCATACCATACTTCCTCCAGCCTCCACTGGGAAGAGGAGTGATGCCCTCCACTCAGTGAAGAATATTCCCATACCTGGTCATCCCCTTCTCATCTTAGTAATTTTGAACCCCTGAGGGTCATAATCCAAACCACATTCTACACTACCTACCAGCCAATTACTTATTCTCATCCCTCTCAACCTTCTCACCCTAAGTGACTCTTACACCACCCAACTCTTCCACTGTGCCTTGTGGAATACCTGTTCCATAGGCAACATATTGCACTTCATCCTAAACCATTACACCTCCCATTCCTTTAGTATATAGGTGTTATTGAAACCTGGCTACCCCTAGACGACACTCTCCCTGGTCACCCTTTCCAGCACTGGATGCATCTTCTCTCATTCTCCTCAACTCACTGGTTAAGGTAGAGTTAAAATAATCTTTGCTCCCCATTGTCACTTCCAGAATCTCCCCCTACCTCTCACTCAGCAACCTCTCTCCCTTGAGGTTCATGCTATTCATATCTACCACCCAATCAAAATTCTGGTAGCTGCTGTCTACAGACTCCCTGGTCACTCCTTTTCCAATCTCAGTCAAGTTGGTACATGGCTCACAATTAGTCTTTCCTCTTCAACTCTTGCCCCCATACTAAGGGACATGCTAAGGGACACAAATATTGACTCCCTTTATCACTCTAACCACTTAGTTCCTCAACCTACTCACTTCCTACTCTACCACACCTCAGGCACAAAAATCATGGTCATATCCTTGATCCTGCCATCAGTCACAAATGTAATAGTTCCAAGTTTAACAATTCCAAAATCCCCTTGCTCAACCACAACCTATTGGTTTTTCACCTCCTTCTGCCTTTGTTTACAGATTTCTCCCCTTTGTCCACATCATTATCTCCAATCCTTTGACTCCTCAATTCTCTACTGGACCACCACCCCTAAGCTATCCACTCTACCCCACTCCCAACCACTTGTTGAACCAATTCAACTCTATACTGTCTTCCACTTTTGAATTCCTAGCCCTCTTCTGTTGTTGATTACATCCTACCCAGGTCTCAGCCTTGGAATACTCACACAAAGGATTGCCTTACCTCCTCCATATAGGCTGCTGAACGAAGGTGGAGAAAATCATACAACTGTTCTGAATCAGTCATGAAGTTATACAATATCAATGGGGCCTTCTCTGCTGCTAGGCAATCCAATCATGGCTCCTATCAATTCACTCTCCCACCCTTCATGGCAGATCTTCCCAATCTTTTCATCTTTCCTCAAACCTGTCACAGTATTCCCTTCCACCACCCTCTGAGTTGAGATCCCTCTTCCTCATTTGTGATAATTCAGATTCCTTCCGCCACTATCTCCTCCTTCACTTTTTTCACAGAATTACATGACTTTTCTCCTTACCATAATTAACTATCTCTTTACTTGTTCTAGCAATGCCATTCCATCCCATGGCCTCCAATAGAGTACCCTCTCATCTCTACTCTATCACTTATTTGCAATCTCTCCCTGTTTACTGCCTACAAGTACATTCATGACTCCCCCATCCTCCAAAAACTCTCACTAGACCCTTTCACCCTCCACTAGCTATTGTCTGCATCTCTTCTGGATTTTGTAGCTAATCTCCTTGAAAAGGCCCTCCTCAGTAAGTGTCTCTGCTTTCCTCTCTCTCTCTTCTTAACCCCTTACATTCTGGCTTCCAAATCCAGCATTTCGCTGCTGTCTCCAAAACTACCAATGATCTTTTAATTCCAAAATTCAATGGCTTTTTCGCAATTCTTATTCCCTTTCAGTTCTATGCAGTCTTTGACATTGGTGATCTCCTTCTCCTCCTTGATACTCTCTTTCCCCTAGGTTTTTCAGACACCATTCTCTCCTGATTCCCCTGCTATTTGACCACTCCTTCTTGGTATCTTTACCTGAATCCTCCTCTAGATCACAACCTCTAACTATTGGGAACCCTTGGGGGGGGTCTATCCTGTACCCTCTTCTCTTCCTCCTCTATACTATGATCTCATCAGTTCCCATGGATTTAATTACCATCTCTATGTTGATACTTCTAAAATCTACCTTTCCTGCCCCAAACTCTGCGGACCTCCAATCTTATATTTCCATCTGCTTTTAGACATGTTGAACTGTTTGTCTTGTAGGTATATGGAAATCAGCACGTCCAAAACAGAACTCATTACCTTTCCTTTTAATCCCACCCCTCCCGCCTAACTTCTCTATTTACTGTAGGAGTCAACATCATCCTCCCAGTACTTCAGGTTTCCAACCTAGGACACCTCTTCAACCCCTATCTTTCATCTCATATCCAATCTGTTGCCAAGGCCTGTCACCTTCACCTGTGCACTATCTCTTGAACCTTCTGTTCTTTGACATTGCCACTTCTCTGGTGCAGGACCTCATCAGTCCATGCCTGGACTGGTGCAGTAGCTGGCTGGTGGGTCTGCTAGTTCAAGTCTCTCCCCACTCCAATCCATCCTCCATTCCTCCACTAAAGTGATTTTCCCAAAGATTTTCCAGGTTCTGTTATGTCAACCCAAGCCCCAACTCCCTCAATAACTCCCAGTGACTATTTGCTCTCCAGGATCAAATATAAAATGTTCTGTTTGGCATTCAAAGCTCTTCATATCCTAGCCACTTTCTACATTTCCAGATGTCTTACACCTTACTCCCCACCATGTACTCTTTGATGCAGTCAATGTTCCACCAACAGGACAAGCCATCTGTGGGTATTTTCTCTGACTGTCCCTCATGCTAGGCCTTCCTCAACACTATCTACTGATTTCCCTGACTTCTTTTTTATCTCAACTAAAATCCCATATTTTACAGGAATGCTTTCCCTGTCCCTCTTAATTCTAGTTATGTCGATCTTAATAATTTACTATTTCTTTCACATATAGTTTGTTTATATTTGTTTTGCACATTATCTCCCCCATTAGATTATAAGCTCCTTGATGGCAAGGATTGTCTTTTGCCTTTTATTGTATCCTCAGTGTTTGGCACATAATAGGTGCATAATACTGATGTAGTGATAGCAGACTGCCTATATGTATATCCTCTGGATAATACCATTTTCCTCTTTTCAAACATTTATTTTCTTTCAAGAAAATAAATCTACATAAATATCTATGTAAATCAGTCCTACTGGGTAGGATTCTCAGGCGCTGAAGGAGGAGTGAATGAACTCCAACCAATGCCTTAGGGAGTAAAAACAAGTGAAGAAATTGGAAACTAGGTATTGTAAATTAGAAAATGTGTAGCACATGCTCTGAAAAGTTCCTGTCTCAATCTCCACTGGCTAAAATGGTGGAGAAATATTGGAAGCTTCGTTCATTGATGGTAGGTCTGTGTCTCAAGCATTTAATATCTTTCTGTCATGTGTGGAATATTTATATTTCTGAAAAGCCAGATTTGCAGTGTCTAGGGAAGGTTCATTTGTAGTAGGTAAGTTAGCATACCCAATGGGATTTTGAGAAATGTTGTATTCAAAGAAAAAGGATAACTTGTATCTTTGAAGTGGGTATTATGTGTCCAACAAACTTAAAAATGATTTGGATAGTCAGAAAGAAGAAAACATGGAAGTAAATGGAAGAAGAGGTAAGACAGGTAAAAAGTCTCTTACTCTCTCCAAACTCTCTGTTCACATAGGACCTTTAATTGGAAATCATGCTTTTTTGCTATCACTTAATTTACCTGTTGATCTGGTGGGAAGAGATCATCTGTGTAAATTATGGCATATATCCTATATATTCTGTACCCCAGAGGAGGTGTTTTTGGAACTCCAGTAGAAAAAGGTTGATTTATTCACTATGTGGCTTCAGGTTCAGGAAGAGGATGAGGGAAAGGAGAAGTTTCACCCCAGGCTGGAAAAACACTCTGAAATGAACGAAACTTAGTCTATATTGTGGACCTGGTCTAGAAACGAGTCTGGCTTGATTAAAGGAATTGAACCCATTATAATCACTTATTCCAAGAATAAGTCATGGTCATGCATTAAGCAATACCCTTTATCTAAAATTCAAATTGAAGGAATGCAGTCAATAACTGAATATTTAGTGAAATGACGAATTACCAAAAAGAGGCAGTGACCATATAGTACCTGATTTTACTGGTAAGGACAGAAGGGAAATTAGATAAAATTAACCTGTGTTATCAGGTTACTCCAAATTAAGCATTCCTGTGATCTACCTAAATCTTTCCTAGATATTGGCAGGAAATTTAAAGTTGTTTATTGTACCAAAGAGTCCACCTTAATTCACTACGCCCTTCTAACCTTCAGCTTGTGCTTGGATCTCCAAGAATTTTGACTCTTGAGACTCAAGCATTCACCTCACTCACATGAATGCATTGCTAATTTGTACTTCATAGAAAGGTAAGAGGATAGATGAATTTGTTCACACACAAAATAATCAACATATCTCTGTCAGTTTGCAATGATTTTAATTGAAATAGAAACAAACAGGAAAAGAAGGAACTCAACACATTGCTTGTGAAAATGTATCAGAAAGACATCTGGCATCTTCTACATGGATTTTCAAAAGAACATATGTATTTTCACAGTAGCACATGAAACTGTTACAAAAATTGACTACATTAATTTAGAGCACAGAGATATTACAAATATAAAAACACAGAAATAGTTAATAAATTTCTTTATAGACCACAATATTTTTTTTTTCTGACCACGACAGTTTTGACTTTTTTAGATGCATCTGTAATAGCCATTGAGTGTCTCCCATAACAAAAGCATACAACCAGATCTAGATGATTCAATTATTTAGAGAAGAGCCAACTAGATATCATTTGAGCTACAACACTTAGCCTTCTGCACTGGGGCAGTAGGGTGTGGCATTATCATCAATAAGCTATTTGTAACTAGGAGAGGAACCTCTCTGTAGCACAGGTTCTCTTTCATTCTCTAAGCAATGCCACAGGGTCCAGTATTTCAGCTCCTAATGAATATTTCTGCTTAGTTTCTATAGCAAATACAAAACTCATTCAGAGATGTATGGGCATTTCATCTGTGGCCCTACAAGTACACTTTTGAGGGGGCACCTAGAACAATGGCAAATTGAACACACAATTTTGTGGAGGATAAAAGTCAGAAAATATTTGGGTTTCAATGTGGTTTCACTAAGACTAGACAGAGCACTTGCCACAAAGTGTACCCCAAAACATGAGCTAAGAATGCAGAGAACCAGGGCAGCACACAAGCCAATGCCAGGTGCCTGTTAAAGTGGAAACTCTGATTCCCAGGTCAGTGAGCCTGCTCAAAGTCAAACAGTTAGTCAACAAGCTTTTATCAAGTGCCTACTATATTCTAGGTAGGCACTTTGCTAAGTGCTGGGGATACAAAGGAAGGCAAAAGACAGTCTCTTCTATCAAGTAGCTCATAGTCCAATGGGGAACACAATATGCAAAAATCTTTGTACAAACAAGATACATACAAGATAAATTGGAGATAATCCACAGAGTAAAAGCACTAGTAATAACGGGGTTTGGGATAGGCTTCATGTAGAAGGTGGAATTTTAGATAGGATTTGAAGAAGTCAGTGAAGAGAGTCAGTGGAAATGTGAAGGAAAAGAATTCCAGGTATGGTGGATATCCAGTGAAAAGCACAATTCAGAGAGATGGAGTTTAATGTGCAAGGAACACCAAGGAAGCCAGTATCACTGAATCATAGAGTACATCTTTGGGGGATAAAGGGAGGGGCAGGGATGTGAAGAGCTTTGAATGCCAAACAGAGGCTTTTCTATTTGTTCCGGAAAGTGATTTGAAGAAATTGGACTTGAGTGAAGATGGAAACATCTTTCCCCAGTCCTAAGTTTACATTAAATTTGCCAGAATCCCAAGGATAGATGGTTGCTTTTTTTTTTTTTTGAAGGGAAGGACTCTTGTAAGTATTTTCTGATGAATTTTCTTCAAGATGTCTTCCAATCGTTTTAATATTCCTGGCTACCATTCCAGTCAGATGAAGCAAGCTCTGGTGCATTCTGAGACCAATAATGTGAATGGGCTTGAGGGTCCATCATCACCTTGTACAGGTGGTAAAATGAAAGATTCCATAAGTCCAGTATGTCTGGTGACAGCAAAATGGAGACAGGCAGGAAAGCACTGACAGATACACTTTGGGTTGTCACTAGGGAAACTTTTACATTCCTACCAGTTTGAATAATACAAAGTAAAACACTCCAAGAAATGAGACAGGTTGTCAGATCACAGTTCATCCCCTTCACCCCTAAACACACTAACTTCTCAAATTCTGTTATTTTTCTCTAAATGGTGCCTACACATATATGCATTTTAATGACTGCTTTGATTCCTTTTCACACCTACAGCTTTTGCAAGCCCAGCTCTCAAGGAATCCTTGAAGTCAGCACTCTTACTCAATTCCTTTTGCCTTCAGTTCCTGCTTGACACGCTGCAGATAGCCGGGATCAGGGTAACCATAGTTTTCCGGTCCACCGAATTGCAGAGTTTTGTGGTGAATATCGTTCCAAGTGATCACATCCTTGACTCCTGATGTGCGAGACTGTCCTACTGTGAAAATCAGCCTTTGATCAAATGCTCTTCTAAGGAGATGTAAAACCTGCCGTCCTTCTTCATTATTTGGCAAGTATGCCACCCGTCTTGTTCCTTCGTAGGGTTTTCCTGGGTTGGGATGATCTTCGGTCTGTATGCCGCCAGACATGTCATAATGAATGACAATAGTGCCATAGGAATTATAACCTGGAAGTGAAGATGTTCTGTAAGAGGTTGTCATTGTTCCATCTGGCTGATTCCCTTTCACGATACCATAGGAAGTCTGGCACACAGGGCACACTGGCTTGCGTTTCATGGCCTCTCTGATACAAGTGGCACAGAACCCATGCTTGCACTTTAGGAGGACTTCTTTCTGGCGGATGATTTCCATACAGATGACACATTCCTCCTCCTCCTCTTCCTTCTCTTCCTCCTCCTCCTCCTCTTTTCCTAAATCCCACCAGCTTGGCAATCCCTTGAAGGAAGCTAAAGCCATATTGAAATCATCACCATTTTCATCCATGGGGGATCTTGGATCTCTATCCTGATTCCCTCCAAAGGAGAGAGCTGCCCCTTCACTCTGCTGGGCAGGAATTTCAATACTAAAATATCGCTTAATGTATTCTAGTGCTTCTGGAAGGTATTTGGCCAAACCGGTCAGTGTCAGTTCTTGTTCATTCCACTCCAAGTTTACATGAGGGTGCTTTCTTTCAAAATCTTCAAAGAATGCCCTTTCAGGACAACACTTTGTTTCTTCATCTAATGGTTTCAGGAGAACTACCTCCTTGACAATCTGAGGTAAGAGCATCTTAAAGACGTAAATGAAATCTTCATAAGCATGCTCAGAGAGATCATTCACTTTGTCTTTTGGTTTAAATACAATGAGGGTTTTCCGAGTTTGGGGATTGTTCACCAATTCTACTGCTGTGCTGTATGTTTTCTCTATTTCTGCGATTTCTTCGTGCAGAAAACGCAAGTAAGTGGTATCAATCTCAATACCATTCTTCATCATATTTTGGGAAACCATCATTTTCACATAATTTTTCTCATGGAAGTAGTTTTCTTCAATGAAATGTTTAGCTTCTGAAATGTCCTTTTGGTTTCCCCAGAGGATTAAGACTTTTCCTTCAGCTTTGATATGGAGGTTTTGAAACATGTCATTCAGTGTTTTTTGGACTTCAAGTGCCAGCTTATTATCTGTGAAATGAACATCCTGACGGGTCACATTCTGTATTTCCTTCTGAAATGCTCTGATAAAATCTTCTTGAGCTGCTTTTCTGTCTTCTGGCTTACTTGTCTCGAAGTCTAAACATACATTGCCTGTAGGATATGCCAAGTTACTTGTGATACGTACTCGATGCTCACTTTCTATTCTGTCCAGAGTTTCAGCAAAGAAATATTTAAAATATTCATACAAATATGAAGGAACTGAGATAAGGTCTGACTCTTCATCTGTCATGTGTTTGGGGTTTGAGGGAAGACTAGGATCCTCATTATCATTTGACACAAGTTGCTCAACTTCTCCTGCTGAGGCTGAATGGGAAAGATTCTCTTTCTGCTCATTTTCCAGGATGTTTTCACTTAAGAATCGATAAACTTTTTCAATATCTTCGTAGTCACCAATCACTTTCTCAGGTCCATCATGGCCTTCCTCTATTTTGAGATTTGGGCAGAAGTTAAGAATTTCCTCCCTTTGCTCTTCAGAAAGCTT
>JAQQSK010014389.1:0-11134 GCA_028658325.1 Potorous gilbertii | reverse complement strand
TTCCTGCCACTGGCTCCCTTTGGTTTCCACAATGAAGTATGGCAGTAGGGTTTCCCCTTGTCCCCTCGTCTTGGAGAGTAAGGAAGAACTCTGGTGAATTCTTGTTTGTTCAACACTTGAGGTTGATATTGTTATTTTGGAAACCTTTAAGCCCCATTGCCTGAGGCCTAAGAGAGCAGGGACGGTTGATCCTGCCTAATCTGTGTTTTGTTTGTTCCAGTGGAATCCTTCAATGGCAGAGAGGAGGAAGGACATTTGTCCTCCACCAGGGGACAGAGCCAGATGACTTCAGTATTGAAAAAATACAGGTTCAATCCATGCTATTGTATTTGAACTCAGTATGGTGGAAAGAGCCCCAGATTTGGGGTCACAAAGCATGAATTCTAGTTCCAGCTGCTTCATAAACTCATCTGTGCCAACTCAGAAAATGTGCTTCTATTCTCAGACCCTCAGTTTCTTCAACTGTCAAATTCTTGCTCCAGTTAGCAATGTGTCTTGGGGTAGGGGACAAATTCTCTGGATTCTCATATCCTCATCTATGTAATTGGCAAGTTGAATTAGCAGTTCTCTAAGGTCCCTTTGAGCTCTGGGAGTCTATTTGGAATGTCAATAGGAATGGAAATCTTTGGAGCTATGGAGATTGGATAAGGATATCAGGGGTGTCAAGGGAGAGGTCAAGAAAGTGTGCTAGGGAATAAGTAGGTCTATTTCTGCCATCCATTGTTGTATTTCCAAGACAGCTGCTCCCTCTATTGGGGTAAGCATTCTTATTGTTGAGTCTGGAAGAGATTCTTGTCAACAGTCACAAAGTATGTAGAGGAAAACAGAGCATAAAAAAGATTGTAAAGGCAGGAAAGGGATAGGTTGTAGAGGGCTTTAAAAAGCTAATCAGAGAACTTGTTATTCAATCCTGGAGGTAACAGGGAATCATGGAAATTTATTGAATTGAGGTGTGACATATTTAGACTTTTATATCATGATCACTCCTCGACTCAATAAGCTCTCTGTTGCTTCTAAGATCAGATACTCCCTGCATTCTGTGGTTCAGAGCAATTCTCCTCCACTGTGTTCCTTAGATATGGTAGTTTTTGTACTAGTTCTCCCCTATGCCAAGGATGTACTTCCTTCTCATTTCTCTCTCATAGAACTGAAACTCCTGGCTTCCTTCAAAACTGAGGTCCAAGCAGGAGACTTTTTAGTGGAGGGAAAAAGAGGAGAGCTGAGAGAAAAAAAAACATGATGTTTACTCTCACCACAATCGACTAATGGAAGGAATAAAGGGCACACTCATTTTTGTATGAAAACCTATCTTACAATACAGGAAAGTTGGGGAGATGGAGATAAGTGGGGGGGATGATGGAAGGGAGGGCAATGGGAGGAGGAAGAATTTGAAGTCAATATTCAGGGAGGGACAGGATCAGAAGACAGAATAAGCAACAATGGGGGGCAGGATAGGAGGGAGCGAAATATAGTTAGTCTTACACAACACGACTGTTACGGAAATCACTTGCAAAACTACACAGATATAGCCTATATTGAATTGAATGCCTTCCCAAAGAGAATGGGTGGGGAGTTAGGGATGGGGAGAAATTGGAACTCAAAGTTTTAGGAACAACTGTTGAGTATTGTTCTTGCTACTAGAAAATAAGATATACAGGTAATGGGGAATAGAAAGTTATCTGGCCCTAAAAGACAAAAGTGAAGATGGGGACAAGAGAAAGGAGGTTTGATAGAAGAGAGGGCGATTGGTGATAGGGGAAATTAGAATGCTCAGTGTACTGGGGTGGGGGAGTGAACAAATGGGGAGAAAATTTTGCAACCCAAAATCTTGTGAAAATGAATGTAAAAAGTTAAATAAACAAATTTATATTAAAAAAAGAAGAAAAAAAAAGAATTTCAGCCCAGGTCTCCAACTTATCTCTTGCTATTTCTCTCTGCCTAGACCATCATTACGGCATGGAGGTCAGGATTTTGTCCCCAGCTCCCAAAATTTGGAGAGTACTTGTATTGTTTAACAGATAGAAACACCTGATCGTATTGAAATTCAGTTTTATTGATGAAATTACAGATCAAATATGTAACACACATATAACTTACTTAACAAAATAATGAGTTAAACTAGGAATCTGATATACGTGCTGCCTGTTTCCTTCTTTCAAAGCAACATCCCAGGTAAATCCTTATCGGTAGCCCTGTGGCTGGTATTGCTTCTCAGGCTCTTTGCCCCAGTCCATTCTGTGGTCTTCTTCCTAGATTTCAGAATTTCTAGTTAAACTCTGTTCTCTGCTCTAGCACAAATGATTCCCCAAATATATTTTGCACTTTCTCACTTCCATACCTTTGTTCATACTTTTCCCCTTGCCTCAGATACCCTCTCTTACTTCTCTCTATAAGTTTCAATACCACCTCTTCTTCCAGGCTCAGTGCAGGTTCACTTTCTTGGCACTTATTCTTTTTACCACTCATTTAGGATTGTCTAGTGGGGTGATGCCCTGTTTGCCATGGTGTAATGTTCAGTCTAACCAGCTCATTCAAACAGTCAGTGGGTGACTATGTCTAAATCCTACAGGTGCAATAGGTGGACTCTGGATTACGATCCGTGAGCAATGGACTGTGTTCTTATTTTTTTAATCTCCAGCTCTCACTACAGTGCCTGGCACATAGTAAATACTTAATAAATGTTCACTGACTGACTTACCTTCTAGGGTTTGGGGATTTGATCATACTCATGATCAATTTCACAAGAGATATGCCAGGGTGACAATATATTAATAATGGGAGATAACCTTGGCATCAAAATGTCAATCATTTGCGTTGAGCTATTTAATGGTCCTTGGAGTCTCCTGGCGTCTAGGTCCCTGAAAGCCAGGGGAGGCTGGCCCTCTAGGAGTAGGGTTTTTCAGAAGGCTCAAGCTACTTGTTAAAGAGCTATCCTTCACATAAATATGACATTTCCTCCTTGGATATTCTTCAGTTTCTTTTAGCATCTTTTGCCACCCAGGCTCAGAGCCTTACTTGTACAATTAGGTCAGGAGGGGACATGAAGGACCTAGCCCAGGAAGTAGCTGGGAACATGCAAGTTGTCCCAAAAGTCTTGGTACAATTTTACGCTTAAAATTCCACTGAGACTTTTGCCTACCTTTGAGGATAGAGATAAAGTCTAACAAAGAATAAGCTTTTCAATACTACCTATTACTTATCTCTTTTTTTTAGGGACTGACTTTTTGGCCTGGATTTTCCCATCTGAGAATATATTCTAATATTCATATCAATTACTTGGGTTTTACTGCTCCAAAGAAAAGCTGGAATTGATCCAGAATGTTCTTGGTTTACATTCAGTTAGATCTTGACTTGGACAGGGTCAAAATTCTCAGGAGGGCATTATGCCTACCGAGTCCTAGCATTTAAACAACAGCCCTCCCCCTGGATGGATTGTATGTCATGTGATGAATAATGCTTGGTCAGAAACCTGCATTGTGAAGGGATTGAGGGCCTATGTGATCAGCTGGAAAAAGCCTGAGGGAAGAGTGGTGCCTGTATGACTTGTGTTTCCCATATTGAGAGAAGAAGGTTGGAGTTGACTGCCCTGGTCCATAATGGCCCGTGAAATCCTCAGGGGTGGGGAAACTGCTGCCTTAGGGCCACATGGGGCCTTCTAGGTCCTTGGTTGCTGGTTTTTGACTGAGTTCAAGTTTTACGGAACAAATCATGTCATTAAGGGGATTTGTTGTGTGAAGTTTGTACTCAATCAAAGGCCTCACTTGAGGACCTAGAAGGCCACATGTGTCCTTGAGGCCGCAGGTTCCCCATCCCTGCTCTAGATGCTTTCACCAAAGCTTCCTGTACTCTTGTAGCTCACTCATGGTTCTCTTTTCTCTCTGCAAATTCACCACAAATGAGGCTAAGGTTTTCTTTATACCAGAAGACCACTGGGATACCACCTATCTGCCAGACAATATCTCCCCCTACTGGACAATATGAAGGAGCTCCATTGGGAATTCAAGAAAGCCAAAAATGTGTACTTCTCCCAGTAATACAAGGGTTCTTGGCTTAGTGTTCATGAACTTTAAAAAATTGATATCTGCATTTCAATATATTCCGTTTCCTGAGAAGCCTTCCCCACTCCACATGTGCTCGGCCCTTTCATCTGTTGACTGTCTCTCATTTATCTTTCATGCAGCTGGTTTGTGCATTGTTGCTATCATCGTCTGCGTCTGCTCGATGAGACTGTGATCTCCTTGAGGACAGGGACCATCCTTTGCCTTTCTTTGCATTTCTATTGCTTACTTCAGTACCTGACTTGGAGGAGACATTAATAAATGTTTATTAACTGACTGAGGAGGAGGGCCATAGGCTTCTCCAGACTTGCACAAGGATTTCCATGAGAAGAAAATGGTGACGACCCCCTGAATTCATATAAAAGGTTAAGAACTTCCTAATTGCAATGATTATAAAACAGCCATGCCATAAAGTTGTGTCTACATGACTATTACATAGAATTTAGATTGCTCTTAGAAGTTATTGGCCATCACCTAGAATCTGTCCTTAGTGCATACTGGAGAAAAGAAACCATGGCATGGTGCCCCATAAACTGCACCAGTGAAGACAGTCTGTGACTCACTGTTAGTTAAAATGGAATAAGAGATCTGCAGTCTGTAAACATTTATTTCTGTGGCGTTATTTACTCTTTTTTTACATTGATATCTCATTTTTAAAAATTTTGAAAGATTCTTGTTGTTTTGTCATACCTGAGTGTTTGTGACCTCATTTGGGGGTTTTGAAGGGCAAAGAAATTAGAGTGATTTGCTGTTTCCTTCTCCATTTCACTTTACAGATGAAGAAACAGAGGTAAATAGAATGAAATAACTTGCCTAGGTTCACACAGCTACTAAGTGTCTGGAGGTCAGATATGAACTCATGTCTTCCATACCCCAGGCCCAGAACTCTATCCACTGCACCATCTAGCTGCCCTTGAAAGACTATAATCTTGTCTAGTTTGAAGTGGAAAAGATCTAATTTGAATTAAGGGAAAAGACGTTCTCCCAAGAAATTTTTCTACATCTGAGTTGAGATAGGAAGAGGAATTAATGAATTCCTACAGGTCATGGGTGGTGGCATCTGTAGCCATACTCAAGTTTTGAGGACCCCTCTCTCAATTTGAACCTGAGATTTCCAACCAGCAGATTTTCTAGCTATATCAGGGGCCATTGAAGCATGACAAGCTACCCCCTTCTGGATCCCAACTCAGAGTGTGACTTGGAGCACCTGCCTTGGGCCTTCAGTGTCCCTTGTTGCCTGGACTACAGCCAGTATCCTCATTTCTGACCCCCACCATTCCCCTTCTAGCAATATTGGCTTCTGCCCATGCTAACCAGGGTCTGATAGGTGAGCGTTTGCTTTCTCTTACCCAGAAGCTGGGACTGCAAGTTTCTTTGCAGACATAACCACCCCATAGCTTTTACACATATTCGACTCCATTTACTGGCTTCTTTGCTTAGAGTCTTGAGGTAAAGACTGTGCTTCTTTCTTGTTTCATATGCCCAGCTCTTGCATAGAAGTGGAACATACTAAGTACTTAATAAATGTTAACTGCTCAGTCTGTGTCTATGAATCTCTTTTACCCTCACTATTTCATTATCTCGCTATCTCTTACCTTTCTGCCTATCTGGTCACTCTCTATCCACTTATATATCAGTCTGTTAATCTATTTCACTATTTCATTGTCAATCTATTCATTTATGTATCAATCTATGTTACCTTCACTTTCTTACTACAAATATCTTACAATGCACTTATCTTTCAGTCTATTCATTTACTTCACAATTACACTATGACATTATTCACGTAGCTATTACCATCTATCCCATTGTCTCTATGTCTGTCTATTTAGCTATCTACCTACTATTCAAGCTACGTTCTTTTAAATTCTTAAGTCAGACCTCAACCCCGGCATATATTTTTTTTCAGGACTCCACTTTGCCCATGCAGCCTAACTTCAGTTCAATTCATTGAACATTTCTTAAGGAACTGAGCTTGGTTTCAGGAATACAAAGAGAAAAATGAAACTGCCCCTGACCTCAGACGATTTACATTTTGCCAGCAGGATATCACATATACACAAGAGAGAGAAAAATATGTATGGGTAGTAATTTCAAGAGGGATCAAGAGGTATGAATTTTCTCAGAAGACAAGGCTATCTACTTGCTTGTGCTCATCTGATGATGTATTGACACCAAGTTCTGTCTTTTGTCACACCTAGAGTTGTGACAGATACTCTATCATGTGCTTAGCCTGCCTCCTGAAAGCATGTTGCATGAATAGAAGTGGTGGGAGTCAGTGTGTGTTGGAGGATGGTGTGTCTGGCTTCCCAAGCAGGAAGGCAATCAGGAGAGGAAATGGAAAGATTTTCCCCCACTTCCACTTTCCTTGAATGCCTACATTTATTCCCAGGACACCCTTGGGGTAGAGGAATCTCTCCCTTTCTCTCCATGTCTCCTCCTTCCTTCCAATTTGATATAGGTTATAGATGCACAGTCATGGAAAACATAGTTCCCTGTTAACCATGTTGTGAAAGAAAACACAAAACCAAAATAAAACCCAAGAAAAATAATGTTTAAGAAAAGTATGCTTCCATCTGCGTTCAGACATCTTTAGTTCTTTTTCAGGAGGTGCGTAGTACTTTTCATTTTAAGGGCTTTGAAATTGCTTTGGATCATTGCATGCTCAGAATAACTAAGTCATTCACACATGATCATCATGCAATTTTGTCGTTACTGTGTACAGTGTTCTCCTGATTCTGCTTATTTCACTTTGCATCACTTCCTATGAGTCTTTCCAGGTCTTTCTGAAGTCTGTTCATCATTTCTTACAGCATAATGGAATCCCATCACAGTCATATACCTTGTTCATCCATCATACATCTTGTTCATCCATTCCCTAGTTGATGGGAAATTCCTCAATTTCTGATTCCTTGTCACCACAAAAGGAGGTCCTATAAATATTTTTTGTGTGCATATGGGTCCTCTACTTTTTTGTTTCTTATCTCTTTGGGCTACATATCTAGTTGTGGTACTGCAGGGTCAAAGGGCATCCCTGGTTTTATAGCCCTTTGGTCATAGTTTCAAATTGTTCACCAGAATAGTTGAATCAGTTCACAACTCCACCAACAATGCATTAGTGTCTCAATTTCCCCACATCTCTACTATTTGTCATTTTCCTTTTCTGTCATATTAGCCAATCTGATATGTGTGGGGTGGTACTTCAGAGATGTTCTATTTGCATTTGTCTAATCAACAGTGATTGAAAACATTCTTTTCATATGCCTATAGATATCTTTGATTTCTTTCTCTGAAAACAACCTCTTCATATCTTCTGACACTTTATCAGTTGGGTAACGACTTGTATTCTTAATAATTTGACTAAATTCTCTTTATATTTGACCAATAAGGCTTTTGACAGAGAAATTTACTGTAATTTTTCACAGAATGATAACTGTGTATTTCCCTTCATCCTACTGCCCTGCCTCTGTTTGTCTTATTCTCTCCTTTCAGCCTGTCATTCTCAAGTGTTTTTCCTACCACCTTCATCATTCCATCCTTCCTTCCATCACCACCCCATCCCCTTCTCTTAGCCTGTTTCCCTACTACTTTCCTGTAGAGGAAGGTATATTTCTGAACTTAACTGAGTGTGTACATTATCCCCCCTTTGAGCTAATTCCAATGAGAGTAAGGTTCAAGCATTTCCCTCCGTGTCCCCCATCTTCTCCTCCACTGTGTAAGCTCTTCTGCACCTCTTTTATGTGAGATGTTTTACCCAGTCTGCCTCTCTCTTACCCCTTCTGTCAATACATTCCTTTCTCGTTTAATTTTTTTTACACACTATCCTATCATAGTCAACTCATCCCATGCCCTCTCTCTGTGTATTCTCCTCCTAACTTGGCTAATAATGACAATGCCCTTAGGAGTTATATCTATCGTCTTCCCATGTAGGAATGTAAATACTTTCACCTTATGGGATCCCTTATTATTTCTCTTTCCTGTTTACCTTTCTCTCAAAGCAGTGGACATGCATGTGCCCATGGATTAGAAATGACCTCACTTTGGTCAGGGCTGCACAGATTATATACCCACAGAGGAAGGAATTTTATGCTCCTCTTCCTCCCTGATACAGGATGCCTGCGTCAGTTAACCTTATAGTTTCCTAGAACAAGAGAGTGCTCCCAGGATGCATGGGTTCAATCAGTCATAAACAGAGGAATGTCCTATCAAGAGTGTCATAACAGGACAGTGTCCATAAAATAACAAGATAAATGTCATTAATCAAGGTAGTGTCCAGTTCAAGGCACCTGGTCCTTATCAGTCAAAAACTAGAGAATGTTCTCATTCAGGTTAATTTGGGGATTCATCAGGGCGCATTTCAAATGGGGTCAAGTAGGTTCCCACATCTTTCCTCCTTTTCGCCAAAGCTCCTCTGAAGGTATCACCTGCAGACCAAGAAAGGCATGGGGAAAGCTTCACTCTCCCTCAGGGAGTGGGAAGGAGAGTTTTAGCAGCTCTTTTCAATACAACCAAAAGCAAGTAAAAAAGGAGACCAAAGGCAGAGTCAAGGAGGGGGAAGGATCCCACAGCCAGGTAACCAAAATTATTGCGGTCTAGAGATACAGGCAAAATGGAGTATATAATGCAAGGATCTGTCAAGGAGGCTCAGGTGGAGAGGGAACCCTTCTTCGCATGGGCCTGCTCTGGATTCTTGGGAAAGCTCTCTGTGTCAGATGTTGTTTTCTTCGGGCCCTTGTGGAAACAAAGGACAAGGTACCTACGAGTTCAAATATACACTTGGAATTTTAGGCAGTATTTAGATGATCCGGGAGTCCACACCCACAAGTCGACTACTGTGGGAGTAGTCAGAAAGACCTGGTAGGGGCTCTTAGAAAACATATGAGTTGACATTTAAGAGAAAACTCCTCCTAACCATCTTTGGATCTAAGTTTCTAGTCAGCATAATGTAGTTCCTTAGTAAAAGGCACCTAGAGATGGTCCAGTTTCCCTGCCACACAAAGCTAGGTTCAAATAATGCATTAAAGTATTTCTCACATTTCACATAATGACCAAATTACCTTAAATCAGGTACAGATCAAACTCCTTAGAGGACTCACAATGAACTAGCTTTGAGAAGGGAGATTTACATGCCACCAAGGTAACCAAGAAAACTTAAACATAAACCATGCAAAGTAGTACAATCATTATCATCAATTTTAACTGAGATCAAGTTTCCTTGTGTTCAAGTAACCCATTTATAATGTCCATTTAATCAGCACTTTTTGAGTCCCAGGTATCCCGTGTAATTATCTGGTTCATAGATAGCTTTTCTTGGACAGCAGATTCTATTCTCAGGATAGCTTCTAAGGAAAACTCTACTTCTCTAGTTCCAAATCTAGAAGTTCCTGGGTAATTCTGACTTAGTATAATTTAGTGCAGTCAGTTAAATTTGGCTCTGCAATTTTGAAACTCCAGAGAATCTAAGCTTGTATACCATTTGCTGTTTCTATCTTTATCTAAGTCCTGCACGTAATATAAGAACAATTTTTAGAATTTGAGGGTACAACCTTAAAATGACCTCTTCTGCCTTTTAAAATGATCACTCAGATACTTAAATAATGGGAAGAATTAGTACTGTACTTATAAGACTTCTTGATTGTAGAAATTTGCTATAAGTGGAAAAAGAGGAATGGGGTTATAACAGTGTCATATGTCATAAGAGAAGAGGTAAGCTTCCTTAGCTCTGATTGATTCCAGGCATGAGTCACATCTGACAACCAATGACATAATCACAAGATGTTAAAAGCAGGACTCAGAATTCATCAGGTGAAGAATTTTCCTTTTCAGGAAGGAAATATCACTGTGGGCAGGCAGCTATGTGGCACAGTCGATAGAGCACCAGTGCAGGATTCAGGAGGATCTGAATTCAAATCTCACCTCAGACACTTGACACTCACTAGCTGTGTGACCTTGGACAAGTCATTTAACCCTAATTTCCTCTTCCTGGATCATCGCCAGTCATCCTGATGAATATCTGGTCACTGAATTCAGATGGCTCTAGAGGAGAAGTGAGGCTGGTGACATGCACTGCCCTCACTCAAAACAAAGTGAAGTGCAAGTCATGTCATCATTTCTCTGATGGCATGGTCTTTGGCAACGAAGGACGAACATATACAACACTATGGGAAAGTAGAGTCAGGAGGACCTACCTAAACTGTATCTGAGGTTGTTCTCAAATCTTTTCCAAGACACAGACATCCACGTTTACCAGTTCCCAAACTACAGAACATGCCGTTTTCTATTATTGACTTCATGACAATTCAGACAAGTCTCCATGTAATCAAAGCTCAAAACAGCAGTAAATCACCATCTCATAAAGTCTTGAATAGAAAGTTACAGTAAGCAGAGCTTCGGATGGATTCAACTTTCAAGGATCACATATCCTACGTACACAGTAAGTATTGACTATCATATCATGTTGGTAACAGTTTAAGATTCATCACAGAAAACTACTACTGCCCTCAGAATCCCTTCAAACAATGGGAACATCTTGAAGTAGTTTGAATACATTTCTATACATGTACTGATTCCAAGAGCAAATAACAGACGTAGTAAAATAAGATTTCCCTTTAAGATAACACAAAACAGCTCATAAGTTACTACTTTTCACTACCTGTCTATACTAAAATCCAGTTCCTTATAACAAAAACAAAAGAGGTTCCTCACTTAAACCTCACAACTTAATAAATTTATATACTTGCTTCACAAGCCTGTTGTTCCTTCTCTAATTGCACTCATCCTTCTGAAAGAATGAGATACTTCAGAAATTGAATCTTATTCATATAAGTTCAAACACTGCAAATGCAGATCAAAACAGCAAATCTCTCCCACTTCAAACTCACCACAGTAATTTAGCAAGAAATTAACTTACAAATGGAAATTTAGTAGGCTTTGTAAAAATCTCACAAAAGATTTTCACAAAACCTTTCCTCCTAAGAGTATTTCCCTTTCTTAAAACAGTTTAAAATTTATTCTAATGTTAAAAGGAAAAATTAGTATAATTTAATGAAATAAATTAAATAAAGTCAGAAATCTCT
>JAQQSK010014388.1:0-11135 GCA_028658325.1 Potorous gilbertii | reverse complement strand
AGAAGAGAGGGCAGATTGGTGATATGGGTAATTAGAATGTCCAGTGTATTGGGGGAGGGGGAGGGGACAAATGGAGAGAAAATTTTGAAACCCAAAATCTTGTGAAAATGAATGTAAAAATTTAAATAAATTTATTTAAAAAAAATATGTGTGAGTGGGATTGGGAGGGAAGTCAGACTCTGCCACAGAAAGCTTTGTGATCTTGGCCACTTTCCTCAACATCTTTGGGTGAGATTTTCATCATCCATAAACTATTGACACTAATTTCAACTCTCTTCCCTTCTTCTCAATCATAAAACTGTGTGAGGAAGAATGATCAGAAATATACTACTAAAGTGTTTAGGGAAAAAAAACTATTAGTATGGCCTCTGCTTCAATTCTCTCCCTGCTCTAATCTGTCCTCCTTATAGATGTTAAAGTAAGTTTTCCTGAAGAGCAAACCTACTCATTTTTTCCTTCCTTACTCAGTGAATTGTGTCTAATCATTTTTTCTCCCTTACTCAGTAAGCTTCAGTGGCTCCCCATCATCCGCATCCCAAAATATAAACCCTTTTGCTTGACAAACCCTTCACAACCTGGCCCCATCCTACATTTTTAAGCCTTATTCACATTAATCTCTTTCACACAAACAAAGTTGTAGCCAAACCAGCTCCTACTGTATCACACGAACTGTACTCCTTTCATCTCTGTGGCTTTATAGCAGTTCTTCTCTGTGCCTAAAATGCACTATTTTTTCTTTACCACCTCTTAGAAATCCTAATTTCCTTCAAAACTCAGCTCAAGTGTTACCTTTGACAGGAAGCTTTAGCTGTTTTCCAGCCCATCCCAACCCCAAATTGTTGATGCATTTCCTCTCATTTCAAGAAGATTCTGCTTTATATTTATTTCTTTTATACTTGTATTCATATGTATCTATGCATGTTTGTATATATGTATTAATATACTCTATGTGTATATATGTATATATATACATACATACATACAAATATATATGTATATATACCTTTCTCTATACACATATAACTATTATATTGTCTCTTCTCAACTCCTTGAGGGCCTTAACTGTTTAATTGTTTTTGTATCCCCTGTGGTTAGAGTAGTCTCTAGTACATAGTAGGCGCTTATTATATATTTTGATTGATTGATTAAATAAACTCAGCCTGATGTTAATGTTGTAATAACTGTTATCACCTGTGCACCATTGGCTGTGGTTAGAGATTTTTCTGAAATTTTCTAAATTCCAGCAAATCATAGGAATGGAAACAAATTAGTTAGCAAATTTTCCTATTTGAAAATGTTTAAGGAAAAATTGCACCAAAAAAGTTGGTTTGGATTTACTTTCTTCTTAAATTGTGTTGCAAATATTTCCCCCAATGAAACCTAGGAATTTCCTCTAGTTCTGTTCTCCATTACGTCTGTGGGAAAATTTTGAAAAATCAATCTGCTTTCTGCATAACCATATTACATCTCCTTATTTGAGGAATGTCAAATGAAAACCCCAAAGACCTACAGTATCAATCTCATTCCTGTCTTTTCCAAGTTGAATTTCAACAGCATTTATGAAGGAGAAAGGAAACTGCATGCGAAATGTCATCATGCCCCAGGAGGTTATGAATTTTTATAGTAATTTTTATCAAACATGTGGACATTCTCTTCAGGGTGGAATATACCTCTTCCTTTGAGAGGTGTGATGGTGTCCTATAAATGTAATACATTTTTAGAAATCCTAGAAGAATAAAAGGGGCAGCTTGATGTAGTGGAAAGATTATTGGCTTGCCAGTTAGGAGACATGCATTCTAGTCCCAAGGCTGCCACTATATGACCCTTGGCAAGCCTCTTAGCCTCTTGGCCCCATTTTGAACACCTATAAAATGAAAAGTTTAAACTGTCACTATGTTACTTTCCTTCTCTAAATCTTACTTGCTATTAAATCTGTGGAAAGTAATCAGACTACTTCAGTTCAGGTTACCACCCAGATTTTCATGATACCAGAATATTCTTCCAAAAGTAGGCGTTTCAGAAGACAGGATCTCCCAGGCTTGATTACATTAGCATTGGTGTCACTCTGAGAGAGTACTTGAAAAGTAGAATTCTTCAGTTAGGTATAATATTTCTCTGTGGATCCTAAGGGAAAATTTGCTATCCAGTGGGCTCATCACAGCTATTCTGTAACATCAGAATATCTTATAAGGGATTCTGATTGCAGTGTGATGTCCCTGAAATTTTAAATACACATGTATGTCATCAAGACAATGTCTATTTTTAAGAAAAAATAAGCCTAAGGAAGTCTCATTTTAGGATTTTAATTATATCTACTATTTTTGTTTCAATAATTTAAATATGTTATATGTATAGGAGCTGATATTTTTCCCAGAAAATAAAAATGGTAAGACATGGTTGGAGTAAACAAAATCTCATCATATTGGTACAGAAAACACATATGCCAGTTGGAATATGTAAATTCTTGCCATTCACTCTAAGGATTCTCTTTGTTCTTTTTTCCTTTGCTTCTGCCTTTTAGCATTATCCCCCTCCCTCTTATCTTATTCTTTGAAAGAAAAGCCTGGATTTTTATTTATTTATTTTAATTTTCTGGGTTGCTCTTTATTATGAGCTATTTTAATTCCCCCTAGAAACATTGCTAATTATCAAGCCATTTCAGAATCCATAAAATTGTTCAACCATTTTACAGATAAAAAACATATGCTCACATCATTTCACAGTGGGGAGAGTTTGATGACTAGTTTAATGATGAAGAAGAATTTTGAATTCCTCCTATCATCCACTGAAGTAAGGTGTCAAATAGAATAGATTTGTAAGGGAAGTTGAGCATTAGCAGCAATCATTCAATGTCAGCTTGATGCTCAACCATCTTGGTTGAATGATTTTGGATATTTTCAGTGTGGTGATGATTAGGTTGGAGAGCTGGACTTAATGATATTTGAAAGTACTTTTCATTTTTTTAAACGTACTTTGATTTTCTTGGACGTTGGCCATCTGGATTATGTATGATGTGTTACTATCTTTTGCTCCTGAAAAATCTCTTGTTAATTACAAGACTCACCCCTTTTTTCCCCTTTACTCTTACTCTTTGAAGTTTACCTTGTCAAATAACTCAGTTCTCCAGAGGCTACAAGGATTGGCTTCCTTTCCCACCTTTTGATGGTTACTTGATAGTGCTTTGATGATACTTCCTCACTGGGTGACTTCAGGCAACAGATAATAACAGTATGCTGAAAACCTGTTTGTTTGGCCCATTCAGCCTTTTTCTTACCTCACCAATCCAGAAGCTAAGTAGGAATAGTCACCTTTTCATCCAAAGCAAGGACAGTGGTTTTGGTGGTTGTAGAGGATCCAAGGCCTTCCATAAACCTCTATCATCATTGAGTTGTGGGAGGATCCACCTCATTCTCATGCCACACATGAACTTTTAAATCATTTCTCTACAAGTCATGGACTAGAGCACAAAGAGATCTTTTCTTCTTCTATTCTAAGGGAGTCAGTGTTCTTAGACTATATTGTAGACTAGCCAACATGGTTCCAAAGTGCCAAACTATACATAAACATAATGAATGAGCAAGGGAGAAGAACTTCGTCTTCCATTTCCACAAACACTATTTTAACTTGGCATTAACTTCTCCATGCTCTGATAAGCATGGGTGCATATATAGGAGTATAGATATAGATCTTACACACTATATATATATATCCATATGTACTTATGAATATAAATAATTCCCATATTCTTTGTATCTAAGTTTGACCTCCTTAACTTTCAGCCTTCATCTCTCACCACAGACTACTTGCTGTTAGTTTTTCCTTCTTCTCAATATTCCCATGCAGCAGCATCCTAATTCTGTCTTCTGTCTGTCTGTCTGTCTGTGTGTTTCTAAGTCACATAAAACTAAAACTGTAAAAACAACAACAAAAAAAGAAGCACATTTGCTTCTATTTTCAAATGGGAAAGAGAGTAGCCTCAAGACAGGGAGACTCCCTTATAGTCAAGATGACTGATAAATTCTTGTGGCTTTCTCCAAAAGTCAAACCAAAATCTAACCTTCAGCCAGCCTTACTGCTGGCAGTGCTGTGTTGCCTGGAAATGAGTGCAATCATCTCCTAATAGCTATTTCGATAATTGTTCATATGAGTGATCTGCCAACTAACGCTGGACCCAAATTCTTGTTACAAATATAGCTTGCAGACTAACATGGAATACATTAAAATGTTATTTTTGTAGCTGGCTATTCTCAAAACTTAAGTAATGGTGAAACCATTTATCAGATTTTGAGAAGAGTTTTAAGGGCAAGATTGCAATATGTAAATGTGTGAATACATATTTACATGTTTAGCACTTTATGGTGCTATATCTTTTTCTAAACTTCCTGTTGTTTTCTTATTCTACATGTTCAGTATAAGTGTCATTGTAAATGAGGCTTGCCATTTTTATTGTTGACTGGAACATAAATGCTCACATACACAAAACTCACTTAGTAATTCACTTTAATTAATCCTGCCCATAAGAAAGTCTCAGTGGAATGAGAGGGCTTACCCAGTTTTGCTCAGTCATAGGGGAGTAAATTGAAGCCTATTTCTCCTAAATTTGAAGGGCAGTTTCAAGTGAAAGAATAGTCAATTAAAATAATTCCCTCCCTTCAAGGGAAAGAGCTATGAGTTTAACTGCTGCAGTGGGAGTTTACAATAGTTTCTACAGTGTTAGAGACATTTTTGGAATGTAGTTATTGCCCTACTTCTGAGTAGGTGAAAACCTCTCTTGAACAGCATGTGCTTTTCCTGTCCTACCTTTCCTCCTCCTCCTCTTCCTTTCTTCTTCTTATTCTTCTTTTCCTCCTCCTCCTCCTCCTCCTCCTCCTCCTCCTTCTTCTTCTTCTTTAATCTTTTTCCTTCTCCCTTTCATATATTCCCTCTATTTTGTCTAGGGATGAGGGCAAACTATGTTTTTTCCCAAGGCAAATCCAGGAATTATGTGTGTATGTGTGTGTGTGCATGTGGTGTGTGTGTGTTTGTGTGTGTGTACAGGGGAAGACTTATGGTTGTTCAAGTGGGTTTATTCATGGAGGTCTGTAGTGGTGACAAATTGAGAGAGATGAAAAGAGAGAACTATGATATTATGATGTTTTGGTTCTTTTCCCTACCACTACTCTTCAGATCCTAATAGTATATCCAGAGGGAATTTCCTTGATTCTTTACAGGAGATCGTTAAATATTTTCCATTTTTTCATGTCCATCAACCTTGTAGTAATAAGAAATATTCTGAAGGGCTTTTTGGACAATGCGAAACAAACACCTTATTCATAGAGAAGGGTGAGGTATCAACAAACTAATATTAGCTCCAGTCTTTTTTGTACTTTCTTGAGGAAAATGTCAAGCTCTCTAATCTCAGAATTCTGACTATCTCTTTTACCTATTATAGATGACAAACTTGTCTTCTGAGTGTAGGGCTATGGTTTATAAGGATTTACCAATTAGTTTCTTGGTTCAACTCTTGCCTACTCTGAAATTCCTTCCTTTTCCTGTTATATTTCAAAAGAGCCCAATCACATAAGCATGATATTAGAGAATCAACCACACAAGAATGGCATGACTTCATACAGGGCTTTTTCAATTACCACAAAATCTAAAAGAACAAAATTAAATATGTGTAGGAAGATTTCCCTCATATGTCCAGCTATGTGTAGTAAAATTGCTATCAGAGTGATATAGATTTTAACCAGTCCATAAACCTTTTCTCCAACAAATTATTGCTAGAAATACAATTGAGAACTCCTTCACATCTGACATTGTTTGTCATTTTTCAGTCATGTCTGATTCTTTGTGACCCAATTTGGGGTTTTCTTGGCAAAAATACCAAAGTGGTTTGCTGTTTCCTTCAGCAACTCATTTTACAGACAAAAAAACTAAGCCAAACAGGGTTAAATGACTTTCCCAGGGTCATATAGCTTTATAAGTGAGACCAGATTTGAACTCAGGAAGAGAAGTCTTTTTGATTCCATACCCAATACTCTATTTTACCACTTAGCTGCCCCATCTACTACATGCACTGGGAATTAACACATACTCTCATTGTTAGAGTTAATAAATATCCTTAGTATTAGAATTAATAAATATTCTGATGTATGCTCCACTCTGAGACTGCCTGATTCAATTTCCAGTTAGTTTAGCAAACATAGGACTCAAATTCCTACTTGAGCTGTTGTTTTTCTACATTCATCAGTGTTTTACTGACTAGGTCCTCCAATCATGTTCTGTGAGGGATTTCCAGGACTGGTTGTCCATCACTTAAGTTACAGGAGATCCCATTGAAGTGGTGGAATGAAAGAAGCAGAGATCCAGGCAGAAGCAAAACTTTACCGTTGCTGCTCATTCTTCCCTCTACTCTCTGACTTTTCACCTACCTAATGCCATTTCCTCCCCACTTGGCACACTCTCAGCAACCAAAGCTTGGTGAGTATGACTGGTTTTCCTGAAGCTTCTTCTATCCCTCATCTTCCTTTTTCTTGCCAGCTTTGGAAATTTTCCCACACTATTAGTCACACTAAGGAGGAGGTAGATGAAATGAAGAGCAAGGAGGGTAACCAGAATTTAAAGTCCAAATCCAATGCTACCTCCTTCGGTAAACCTTCCTTGACCCTTTTAATTGGTTTTTGTTCATTCCCATATCTTTGATTTTACCAAGGATCTCACATTGCACCCCTCACATAATATAGTATATTCCTGTTCTTTATTTTGTATCTTATTCCCTGCCCTACGCTGTAAACTCTTTCAAGACAAGGGCTATGTTTTCTCTAATTTTTATATTTCCCCAGGACTTAAATCTGCACATAGAAGTTAATAAAGGTTGCTTTTCAAAAGAGATTCTGATTATTGTTATATGACAAGGGACTCCGTGGTTGAATAGAGCATAGGGGGCAGACCAGTGGGTTTATCCAATTTATTTTTGGAAAAAAAAGTGTTGGATTCCCTACCTCATAGAAGAGAGAATTTGGAATATCTCTGTGGATTTAAATGGAGTTTGAAGGGAAGAATGACCATCTGATTTTGCTTTTGCAAAATACCATCACCTAGCACACAAGTCTTCTTTGTGAGCATGGCTTAGGGCACCTGGGGACAACACCAGTCTTTCATTGCCATCCAAGATGATCTCTCAACTTTAATACTTGCGCATATTTTTCAATAATTTCCTAGGGAGTTCAGAAGACTGCTTAGGACCTGCATCCACCAGTAACCTTTGCTGTGCATCATATCTGCTCTCATTGAGGGGATGGGAAATATTGGGATGGGAAATATCTGAGAAGGCATAGAAATATTAAAATATGTAGTTCAAAGCACTCATGATGTTTTTCAAATGAAGAGACTGAAGCCAAGAGAGGTGAAACATTGTAAATATACTTCATTCGTGCGGCATAGTGGATAACAAGCTGACTTCAGAATCAGAAAGTCCTAGGTACAAATCCTGTTTCAGACATAACTAGTTGCACAGTGAATAGAATGGTAGATCTGTAATTAGGAAGACCTGAGTTCAAATTCATTTGGACAGAATTCCTAGGTATGTGATCCTTAGCAAATTACTTAATCTTGATCTGCTTCAGTTACCTATTATGTAAAGTATAATAATAGTATCTGTATCCCAGGGTTTTTGTGAGAATTAAAATATGTATTTGTAACATATTTAACAAGCCTTTTGTATATAAATATTGATGATGATGATGATGCCACCCTGGATAGGTTACTAAATTTCTTAGTATTTCTTAGTTACCTCAAACAACTCTCAAAGACTATCTGGTTCAGAGTTGATTCAGATGGATTTTAACTGGAAAAAGGATGTCTTCCCTGGGGGCTCCCTGATGGATGAGGGGAAAAAAATCAGTGTATACAGAAGATCTTCTTAGGAAGAATTTTCCACCTCATTCATTTTGAAGAGATGACAACGATTTTACGTGTTTTGAAATGTAAGGGGAATTCTGTGAGTTCTTCTTACTATGAAATGTTTTTTATCATAGACCCTATATCCAAGCAATTATAAAAAGACAGATGTAAAAGACTGAATGAACCCGGCCTGTCTTTTACTTTCCCTTTTTGTTATCATTTCACCTACCAAAAGATAAAGGTAGAGTATAAACCTGAAAAGTGAGGTTGGGAAAAGAAAACATCTTCAAATTAATACAAATCTAAATGGACATGAAATCTTCATATATTTGGATATTTATAGTCAAAGTCATTTTCTAGAATCATTTAATAGGTATTCAGATAATTTCTCAGTTCCCCACTTTTTTTCCAGCGAAGGCAAAAATTACAACACATATGTAACCAGTATTCTCTTAGTTTATTGACTGGGAAGATAGTATAGATTAATATAGCAATCATTAACAGATAAAAAATTTTGAGGTACAGAGTCAAGATGGCTGAGTAAAAGCAGGAGCTTCCTCGAGTTCACCTCCAAAGTCCTCCAAATATCTGTAAAAATGACTTTAAATAAATTCTAGAACTACAGAACCCACAAAATGATAGAGTGAAACAAATCCCCAGCCCAAGACAACCTGAAAAGTTGATAGGAAGCACCTTTTGCACCAAGAGGAATATGAATTGGTCACAAGCCATGGACAATTTCAAAAAGGATTTTGAAAATCAATTAAGATAATTACAGGAAAAATTGAGAAAAGAAATGAGATTATGCAAGAAAATCATGAAAATTGAGTCAACCACTTGCTGAAAGAAACCCCAAAAATATTGAAAGAACACCTTAAAGAAACAGACTAGTCAAAGGAAAAAGAAATCCAAAAAGGCAATGAGGAGAAGAAAAATGCCTTAAAAAGCATAATTGACCAAATGGAAAAGGAGTTCCAAAAGTCCACTAAAGAGAACAATTCCTTCAAAATTAGAATGGACAAAACTAAAGCTAATGAATTTATGAGAAATTAAGAAATTATAAAATAGATCCGAAAGAATGAAAAAATAGAAGACAATATGAAATAACTCACTGGAAAAATCACTGACCTGGAAAATGGATTCAGGGAATGTAATTTTAAGACTTATTGGACTAACTGAAAGCCATGACCAAAAAAGAGCCTAGATATCATCTTTCAAGAAATCATCAAGTATAACTACTCTGATATTCTAGGAATAGAGAGTAAAATAGAAATTGAAAGAATCCATAGATAGCCTCTGGAAAGAGATCCTAAAAGGAAAACACCAAGTAATCCTTTAGCCAAATTTCAGAATTCCCAGGTCAAGGAGAAAATATTGCAAACAGCCAGAAATAAACAATTCAAGCACTGTGGAAAGACAATCAGGATAACACAAAATCTATCAGTTTCTACGTTAAGGGATCAAAGGGCTTGGATTATGAGATTCTTGAGGTCAGAAGAGCTAGCATTAAAACAAATAACCACCTGGCCAGCAAAACTGAGTAGAAACTTCAAGGGAAAAAAAGGTCATTCAATAAATCAGAGGACTTTCAAGCATTCTTGATGAAAAGATAAGAGCTGAATACAGATGGTGACCTTCAAATACAAGAATCAAGAGAAACATGAAAAGGTAAACAGGAAGGAGAAACCATAAGAGACTTTGAAGTTTTTTGAACTTACATGGAAAGACGACATTTGTAACTCATGAGACCTTTCTCATGGGTAGGTTATGAGGTGGCATTTTGCTTTGCAGTTACAATGAGATTAAAGGACAGTTCCCAGGAAACTTGTAGTGTAGTTGCAGGAGACAGATAGATAGATAGATAGATAGATGACACAGAGTGAGGTGAATATGAAGGGATGCTATCTAAAATGTAAAATTAAGGGGCGGAACCAAGATGGCGGAGTAGAAAGACACACATTTGATAGCTCCGAACCCACAGCCCATGGATTTCCTCTAAAAAGAACTCCCAACAAATTCTGGAACAGTGGAAGTCGCACAGCAACACAGTGAAAGAGATTTCTGTTCCAGAGAGCCCTGAAAAACCGATCCCAAAGGTCCATCGCGCCCTGGACAGGAGCAGAGCCCTCCCCACACCTGCCCTATCCGCACGGCACAGAGAGGAGTGAGCAGATTCGAACAGGCATCAGGTATGGAATCTCCAGTGGCCGTGAAGGTCCCTCCACCCACAGAATCGCAGGTCAGTGAGAGAGACAGGCTGAGAGGGGAGCGGGATGTCTTCATAATTCGGGCCCCCTTGGGAGGCAGCGGCAGAGGCAGCAAGCAGACAGAGTCTCCCAGAGCAGGCAGGAGCTTGGCAGCAGCTCCATTACAGAAGGTCTCTGCATAAACCCCCTGAGGAAACGGGACCTGGGAGGCGGCCCTGACCCCACCTGAGCACGAACAGATAAGATCCCATTGAATAGCAGCTAGGCCTGCTGCCAAAAGCCCTGAGGCTGGGGAGCAGCATTTGAATCTCAGACCCCAAGCACTAGCTGGGCAGACCTAGGCCAGTGTGGAGAGGACTCTCAGAAGTCAAGTAACTGGCTGGGAAAATGCGCAGAAAAGGAAAAAAACTAAGACCATAGAAGGTTATTTTCTTGTTCAGATGTTTGCGCCATTCATCTCTGATGAAGAAGACCAATGCTTGCCATCAGGTAAAGACATAGGAGTCAGGGCCTCTGTATCCCAAACATCTAAAATAGGTATCCCATGGGCTCAGGCCATGGAAGAGCTCAAAAAGGATTTTGAAAATCAAGTTAGGTGGAGGAAAAACTGGGAAAAGAAATGAGAGAGAAGAAAGAAAAGCATGAAAACAGGTCAATATCTTAATAAAGGAGACTCAAGAAAAGGCTGAAGAAAATAACACCTTGAAAAATAGGCTAACACAATTAGCAAAAGAGGTTCAAAAAGCCAATGAGGAGAAGAATGCTTTCAAAAGCAGAATTAGCCAAGTGGAAAAAGAGGTGCAAAAGCTCACTGAAGAAAATAGTTCTCTCAAAATTAGAATGGAACAGATGGAGGCCAATGACTTTCTGAGAAACCAAGAAATCACAAAACAAAACCAAAAGAATGACAAAATGGAAGAGAGTGTGAAGTATCTCATTGGAAAAACAACTGACCTGGAAAATAGATCCAGGAGAGACAATTTAAAAATTATGGGACTACCTGAAAGCCATGATCAAACAAAGAGCCTAGACACCATCCTTCAT
>JAQQSK010014387.1:0-11137 GCA_028658325.1 Potorous gilbertii | reverse complement strand
AGTCAAATTTTCTTTTCAGCTCTGGTCTTTTCATCAAGAATGCTTGAAAGTCCTCAGTTTCATTGAAAGACCATATTTTCCCCTGAAGTATTATACTCAGTTTTGCTGGGTAGGTGATTCTTGGTTTTAGTCCTAGTTCCTTTGACTTCTGGAATACCCTATTCCATGCCCTTCAATCCCTTAATGTAGAAGCTGCTAGATCTTGTGTTATCCTGATTGTACTTCCGCAATATTGGAATTGTTTCTTTCTAGCTGCTTGCAATATTTTCTCCTTGACCTGGGAACTCTGAAATAGGCCACAATGTTCCTAGGAGTTTCTCTTTTTTGGATCTCTTTCAGGCAGTGAATGGTGGATTCCTTGAATACTTATTTTTCCCTCTGGTTCTAGAATATAAGGGCAGTTTTCCTTGATAATTTCATGAAGGATGATGTCTAGGCTCTTTTTTTGATCATGGCTTTCAGGTAGGCCCATAAATTTTGAATTGTCTCCCCTGGATCTATTTTCCAGGTTAGTTGTTTTTCCAATGAGATACTTTACATTCTCTTCCATTTTGTCATTCTTTTGGTTTTGTTTTGTGATTTCTTGGTTTCTCAGAAAGTCATTAGCCTCCATCTGCTCCATTCTAATTTTGAGAGAACTGTTTTCTTCAGTGAGCTTTTGCACCTGTTTTCCACTTGGCTAATTCTGCTTTTGAAAACATTCTTCTCCTCATTAGCTTTTTGGACCTCTTTTGCCAATTGAGTTAGCCTATTTTTCAAGGTGTTATTTTCTTCAGCATTTTTTTGGGTCTCCTTTATTAAGGTATTGACCCTTTTTTCATGCTTTTCTTGCATCTCTCTCATTTCTCTTCCCAGTTTTTCCTCCACCTGTCTAACTTGATTTTCAAAATCCTTTTTGAGCTCTTCCATGGCCTGAGCCCATTGGCTATCTATTTCAGATGTTTGGAATACCGAGGCCTTGACTCCTGTGTCTTTCCCTGATGGTAAGCATTGTTCTTCCTCATCCAAAAGGAAGGTAGGAAACATCTGTTCACCAAGAAAGTAACCTTGTATGGTCTTATTTTTTTTCCTTTTCTGGGCGTTTTCCCTGTCCGTTACTTGACTTCTGAGATTCTTCTCCACCCCCACCCAGATCAGCCCAGCTAGTGCTTGGAGTCTGAGATTCAAATGCTGCTCCCCAGCCTCAGGGCTTTCAGCAGCAGCCCTGCTGCTATTCAATGTGAACTTAAGTTCTGGTGCTCAGGCAGGGCAGGGCCACCTTCCAGGCTCAGTTCCCTCAGGGGTTTATGTGGAGACCTTCAGTAATGGACCTGAGGTCATGCCTGCTCTGGGAGCCTCTAGCCACTGCTGCCTCTTCTGCTGCCTCCTGAGGGGGCCTGAGGTATGGGGACAACCCGCTCCCCTCTCAGCCAGCCCAGAATTCTCTCTCGCTGACTGGTAGTGCCTGTATGTGGAGGGACCTTCCGTCCTTGAAGCCTGCTTGGATCTGCTCCTCTTGGTGCCACGCAGCCAGGGAAGGACTGGGCTCCGCTCCCACCCAGTGTGCAACAGACCTTTGATGAGGGTTTTTCAGGTCTTGCTGGAACGGAAATCTCCTTCACTCTGTTGCTGCATGGCTTCCACTGCTCCAGAATTTGTTGGGAGTTCTTTTTACAGGAAATTCATGGGCTGTGGGTTCAGAGCTGGCATATGTGAATCTTTCTACTCTGCCATCTTGGCTCCTCCCCACCAATTCTTATTTTCAAGGAGTCATTGTCTTCCTTAAGATTCTGGATTGCTTTTTCTAATTGGTTGACTTTTTTTTCATAATCTTGTTTTTCTTTTTCTTATTTTGTTTTTTTTAGTTTTTCCTCAATATCTCTTACTTGATTTTTAACGCTCTTTTATGAATTCTTTTTTGGCAGGTCACCATTTGACATTGACCAAAGAGTTATCTTTAGGGTAGGAGAGAATTTCTTTACTTCACTCTCCTCCTCTGAAGACAAACCCTGTTCTTCTCTATTCCCATAGCAACTCTCTATGCTTTGATCCTTTCTACTTTGCTTGTACATATATATTTGTAACAGTTTAATTTTTATAATCACCTCTAGTCCTGGTTTATAGGGCAGTTGCACCTCTGGCCTCAGATTTTCCTTTAGTTCTCCTCTCTGACCTTGGACCCAAATCAAGACCTCTCACCTTTGATAAGTGCCCATAGCCAGTGGAGTGCCCACTCCAGTACTTCTGCAATCACTGGACATATATTGGTTCCTTCTTTCCCCTAGCTGTGTCTGCACAGGAGAGGGAGTGGGGAGGTAAGGAGAAGGGAGTAAAGGAGGAGAAAAATCTAAGATATATGTAAGTGACTGCAGAACCCGAAAACAAATTATACATACATACATATCTATATATATATATATATAGATATATATGTATATATATATATACATATATATATATATATATGTATATATATATAGCTGAAGTGAAGATACATTAAAATATTCAGGAGGAAATATCAGCGACAAGCGCTAAGGGGTTGCATTCTAAGATAGGAACTTCATAGTGAGGGATAATGGAAGCAAAGCAAATATAGATGATGGTGAATCAAATCCATGATCATCCTTGTCTGTACCTGAGCTAGATTGAAAATGGTCATGAGAGCTAAGTAGGTTGATGAACTGGAATGAAATCCTTGAGAAAGTAGGGAAAGTAATCTGGAGTAGTGGTTCTCAAACTTTTTGGTCTCAGGACTAATTTATACTTATTAAAATTATTAAAGAACCCAAAGAGCTTTTGTTTATGTGGGCTATATATCATTATTTATTACTTTTAGAAGTTTGAGCTGATAAAATTTTAAAATATGTATTAATTTATTTGCAGTAACAATACTTACCATTTGTTAACATAACAAATGTTAAAAATAACTATATTTTCTAAAACAAAAACAATTAGAGAGAATTATTTTACATATTTTACAAATCTCTTTTAGTGTCTGGCTTAATAGAAAATAACTAGATTCTCTTTTTTTTCCATTCAATATTTTGATGTGTTTTTTTTAAGTACATGAAGAAAATCAGACCTCACATGGATATGTAGTTGGAAAAGGGAGGGGAGAGTATTTTAGTTGGTAAATTATATCTTAGTATTTCTGAAAAAAGTATTTCTGACTTCAAGGACCACCTTTCAGGGGGTTCTTTCACCATACTTTGAGAACTGATTACCTGGATGGGCTTAAGAGATAACAATGTGATTGTGGAAAGGTCTTGGATTAGATGAGGGAAATGAATCATATCAAACTCATTATGGAATGAGGGCCTAGTGAGTAAAGATTTTGAAGGAAAAATGTAGACTAGAAGTGAACATGAGGAGATACAGAAATTATTGAATATTCTCCCTGGGTTCAGTGCTTTAGGGATCACAAGAGAAGGGTACATTTAATACTGGAGGGGTTTGGTGATGATGTAATGTCTTTGGGGAATAGGCAGGTTCCCATTACTGTCTGTAGATCATCATTCATCCTCTTTCTCTGTTCTCTTTGTTTTTTGGTCATTCCCTTCCTCATCTTACCCTTTAAATATGGAAATCATTTAAGTCTTAATCTTTGGCCTTTGTTTCTTGGCTTCGTTTATCACATCTAATGACTTTCATCTCTGTCTCTAGCCTGAATCTTTCACCCAAGCTCTAGTTATGGAACTCCATTTGTAAACTGATTATTTCCACATGGATATTTCCTTATCATTTTAGAGTAAACTTCCTGTCCAAAGTGTTTTCTTTTCATTCCCTTATTTCATTTAATGGTTCAGGCTTGAACCACTGAGAGTCATACTTGATTCTCCCCTTCCCCATATTGAACTAAGTCTTTAGATTCTTTAAATACATACTTCAAAATGTTTCTCTCATCTGCTCCCTTCCCTTCCCAATACCACTGCTCTGTTTGAGACCCTTACCATCTCGTAAATGGACTTCTGAAGCTCCTTACTAATGGATTTCCCTACCTACAGTTTTTCTTCCCTTCAATTTATTCTGTAAACTGCTATCATATCAATCTTCCTAAAAGCATCAATTTTACCACTTGCTCTAGAATTCCACTGACTGTCCATTACCTACAGGATAAAGTCCAAATTCCATAGCATGGTTTTGAAAGCTTTCCACCCTAACTTCCTAATATGATTTTCTTCTGCTCTATAATACAAATACTTTGTTTTATCTGACCTGTTTCCTCACTACTCTATTAACATGTGATCTTCATTTTTTATTGCAAAAATTTGGAGCTGGAAGGGACCTTAAGGATGTTCTAGTTTAAGTCCTTCTTTTTACAGATTAATAAACTGAGGCCCAGACACATTAAACAATTTGACCAATTTATTAGGTGGTGAATTTTGGACTTAACTAAGGACCTGTGATTCCAAGTTAAGTGTCTTAATTCTACACTACACAATTAACTCCATATTTACTTAAATATTAGGTAGTATTCCCTGAAAAAGATGACAGGGGGGAACATAATTAAAAATAAAAACAAACAAACAAACAAAAAATACCTGTTAGAGAGTTATATTTGGAATCAGGAAGTCTTGAGTTC
The DNA here is from genome assembly GCA_028658325.1 of Potorous gilbertii. Classification (NCBI taxonomy): domain Eukaryota; kingdom Metazoa; phylum Chordata; class Mammalia; order Diprotodontia; family Potoroidae; genus Potorous; species Potorous gilbertii. The sequence goes on along the minus strand of JAQQSK010014387.1, from coordinate 6,576 downwards.
AAATGTGACCTCAAATATTTACTAGCTGGGAAAGTCACTTCATTTTTCTGTGCCTAAATCTCCTCATGTGTGAAATGAGCATAACAGCATCTACCATTCAGACTTTTGGGGAGAATAAAGTGAAATGATACTTGTAAACTGCTTTGCAAACCTTAAAATGCTATATAATATCTACCTTCCATTAAAGTCAAGAATACAGCAGGGTAACATATGCTTGCCATAGTTGTTTGTCACCGTCACGGAGAATGCCCAGAGCAGAAGCTGAATGGAAGAAGGATTTAACATAGATGAGGAGGTCTTCCTGATGCTCTTGTGAGCAAAAGAGATTGTGCTGACTGTATCAAGCCCCAGATCACAGCAGTGTTTCATTTTTTCATACTTAGTATCCAATTTAAAAGCATAAAATCACAGAACTTATGAGTTGCATGGCATTTCAGCATCTATCTAGTACAACTCATACTTAAAAACATAATCCTTTCTACAATGTTATTTGTCCTTTGTTTTCAAAGAGGATCAGTGACATATCAGAATGATGACTTGTGTGTGAATTGGATTAAAGTGAGGCAGAGATGACAAAGTCAACAGCCTTACTCTCTCTTCCTGAGTCACTGAAGTCCAGTGGCAAGACAAAAGTCAGGACAAGTGGCAATGGCCCAGGATGCAGCAGATGACCTTGGCATCTTTGATGCCTGACCAAGTGCTAAGTATGTCTCACCTCTTGTATCAGCTACCTTCATGACCTTTGGAACAAACTGTTCTTATCTGCCCATTCTACTGGGGAACCCTTCACAAGCTTGGAGTAAATATCAACCTAACTCAATAATAGGCCATTGGTTACTCAATTTGGTTTAGCAAATCTATTGAAATGGTTTACCAGGGTATGGTCACTGAGCAAGCTACAACTTCTTGGAGCCACCGGTGTTGGATGACAAGTGGACACCCAAGATGGATGAATAGTCTTAAAAGGACTCAGTAAGTCCTCACACCAGAGGTACTAGTCCTCCCCAAACACCCCATATGTCTCCCTCTGTATAATACACCTAACAAGTAGCCTCCAGCTTTTGCTTTAAAATCTCCAGGGAGGACGAACTCACAAGCTCCCTAAGTATCCCATTCCTGTTTAAGATTACTCTTACTGTTAGAAAGTTCTTTCTTGCCTTAAGCCTAAAATTACTTCTTTCCAATCTAGTTACTCCTAAGGACACACTGTCTCTCATTTCAAGTCTCATCTTCTCCGTAAGACCTACCCCAATGATTTCAATATCTTGCATTCTTTGAATACTTCCTATATTTCTTACTCACTTGAACACAATAATTGTAACATGATTGTTGCATGTATATGTCTGGTTTCCCAAAGTTGATTATAAATTCCTGAAGGGCATAATATCTCTCTTACATTTTATTTGTTGCTTCCTCAGCATCTAATATACTATTTTGCACACAACAGACATTAAATCTGTGTCAAATAAATATATGAATTTTGGGGTCATATTAGTCTAACTTCTAGTCAAACACATAAAATGATTATACTATATGATGTAATAAACATTTATTAAGTTCCTACTGTGGGCTAGGCACTGTGCTAAATGCTGGGGATACAAATAAGAAAAAGACAATCCTATCTTAAATGTGCTTACAATATAATGGGGAAAGGCAATACACAAAAGGAAGCTAAAAGCAGGGTGGGAAGGAGCTAGAGGGGACCTAGTTCAGGGATATGTTGATGATGATGGAGTCAAAAACAAACAGAGCAATGGGTGGTAAATAAAGAGATGGATGGGATTCTGGGTCATCTATAAATGGAAGTTAGAGAAGGAGGTTCTTGCTCTGCCCTACAGTGCTCCAATCAGAGGGGCAGAAGCAATTTTGGTACTGATGAATGTGAGTACCAAAAAGCTGAAGCAATTTTTATGATGATGAGTTTCCAGTTGGTAAAGTTATACTGCAGCGGGGAAGGGTGGGGCATGATGGTAGAGTCTAAACCAAGCACAGAAGCTATTAGTAAATGATTTAAACAACCCACAGTTCATCAAATAAAGAGTATTGCATTAGATGGGTACTAAAGAAAACCCTTTTATATTTGTCCATTGTGTTTAAGCAAATGGTCTATGGGCAAACTAAAAAGCAATTTTTTTTTCAGAAATAAGTAAACAATTGCTATACTATATTCTGTGAATATAAAACCCTAAGATAGAGAGATTTCACCATATGCTGGAAGTTGCAACTCTACAGATTACTCAGAGAACAAAGAAGCAAATATCCCACCAGGAGGATTCTTTGCTTAGCATAATGGCAATTGCAGATGGTAAAGTGTGGAATGCCTCTGCATACTCTGAAATGCCACAAAAAGAATTAACTACACACACACATACACACATATATACATACACACAGAGAGACACACAGAGACAGAGAGACGGAGAGAGGCAGACAGGCAGAGAGAGAGGGAGAAAGAAAGAGAGAGTAAGACAGAGAGAGGGAGAGAGGGAGAGAAGGAAAGAGAGGGAGAGAGAGGGAAAGAGAGGGGGAGACAGAGAATTTCCTTTTTTATAAGCTTATCTCAGATTACCTCTGCCAATGAGTAATTCTGAACTATCCAGTTGCTGGTGCTGAATCCTTCTTCAGATACTTTTTATTACTCAGTTGTGAATGTTTTTGCAATCTCATCTCCAGCAGAAAGTAGTTTCCTAGAGGGTAATTGGAAGTCTCATTTTTTTGTCTTTCTATCCTTGACATTTAGCAAGTATTTAGTATATTATTTTATTAATATTAAAAGCTAATTAATATTATGTCATTTAGTCTATTCAATGAATGAACCCTTCCGGATTCATAAGGCAAGACCATAGTTTTTTAATAGATAACATCCTTTACTCTAGAGCTAGGGTTATGCCACCTAAGAGAACAGGACTGCCACAATCACTTTGTTAAACCAGAAATAAGCCTCATTCTCATGCATGTATATTTGTATCCTTTGACTAATAAACATATGGATAATTATGTGACTCCAGGCCTCAGTTTCCTCATCCACAAAAAGAAGGAGTTGGACTAGATCATCTCTAAGTTCACTTGCATCTTTAAAATCCTCTGACTTTAAAAATAGAAAAGTCATCGGGGAAAGATTCCCACCCTGAAATCAGGAGACTTAATTTCACCTAGTTAACACTGGAAAACACAAAAATAAATATTGGCTTTTGAGGTTAGCAAGTAACTTTGTATGTGTTGAAGAGAAAATGTGTTGCTTGTCTACTTTGGCTCTCTTTTAACAACTGAGAAATCAATTTGCCAAGTTCTGACTTCTGGCTTTTTCAGTTAGACCACTGAAGAGTAAGCAATAGGCTCGATCTTAACAGGTTTTTTTTTTTCTCCATTCTCCCTGGGTGTCAGTGTTAACTCTGGTGTTCCTCACACCATCTTTGCTGTTTCCTCCCTCCAGGTATCCCTGTGTTCTACGTGCTGTAGGTGGCTAGTACCAGGGAGTCTTACAAGATATGAAATAGTACAAGTTGACCTCTACCTAAAGGTTGAAAATTGACTCAATCCTGACCTTACTTTATTTTGGCATACAAATGATGGATTGGAAGTCTTTCTTGAAAGTCCCTCGTTGCTGTAAAAGGAAGAAGAAAGGATTAAACACCTACTGTGTGCTAGGTACTGCACTAAACCCTTTACAAATATCTCATTGTATGCTAACAACAACTCTGGGAAATATTTTTATCCCATTTTACAGTTGGAGAAACTGGAGCAGATAGAGATGAAATAACTTTCCCAAGGTCACATAACTGGTAAATATCTGAGGCTGAATTTGAAGTTGGGTCTTCCTGACTTCCGGCTGTTTATACAAAGAGAGGAAGGGAGAATGAGAGCAGGGTTTTCTCTAGTTTTCTCATTGATATATGAAATTCTGAATACCACTCCCATTATTCACTTGGGTGAATTGCGAGAGGAGGAAGGCAAGGGGATAATGACTTAGATTACAATCTGACTTTAACTTCAGTCACTATGAGGGTAGGAAGTGCAATTTGTAATAGTCTATTAACATCTTAAGTACTCACTATTTTGGGGGCTCTGTGCTAAGAGCAGGAGAGACAAAGAAGAGCAAAAAACCAGAACAAAAACAAAGAACCAATAATTTGAGAATTCAGTGTTAAGGACACAGGAGTGATTACTGGTCATCTAGTCTAGGGGTTCTAACATTTGGGTGGCACAGACCCCTTCAGAAGTTTGGTGAACCCTTTCAGAATAATGTTTTTAAATAAAGAAAATAACGTTGCTGTTGTCCAGTTGTGTCTTACTCTTTATGATTCCATTTGGGGTTTTCTTGGCATAGATGCTGGAGTGGTTTGCATTTCCTACTCCAGCTTACTTTGCACATGAGGAAACTGAGGCAAACAGGGATAAGTGATTTGCCCAAGGTCACATGGCTAGTAGTGTTTGAGGCCAGATTTGAATTCAGAAAAACTCTTCTTCCTCACTCCAGGCCCAGCATTCTATCCACTATCCACCTAATAGCTTCTATAAAATAAAATACATAGAATTATAAGGAAAACTAAACTTGGTTCCTCCTTCCTTTTTGAAGAAGACCAATGATTTCATAGGGGAATGTCATTACTCATCAGTTAGATTTAAGTGAGGTGGAGTTGCACATCATCAGCCTTTCTCTCTCTCCCAGAGTCATTGAAGTCCAGTGGCAGAACACATGTCAAGACAACTGGCGGTGACCCAGGATAGTGGATGATCTTTACATGTCTGATGTCTGACCAAGCTTGAATTACTTCGCAGCTCCTGCTTCTGTCACCTTCATGGCTGCTGGAATAAATTATTCTCATCCATCCATCCCTCTGAGGATAGTTTTCACATGCTTGGGGCAGATATCTCCCTAACCTGCCAACAGGTTTGAGGCCCACTGGTCACCCTCAACCTGGTTTAGCTCACCTGCTGAAATAGTTTTGCTAGGATTGGCCACTACTTATGCTACAGCTTCTTGGAGCCACAGGGGAGAGTTGGGTTAAGGTGGATACCCAATGTGATTGAGTAGTCCTGAAAAGTCCTGGATAAGTCCTCACATCAGAGGTGCCAGTCCTCCCCAAATACCTCACATGTCCAAAGGAAACTAGTTATAGTGAAAATGAAGGTACTTCCAAGTTTACAAACTCCCTAAAATTTATCTATTTTAAATTGATCTATGGGCTTCAGTTTAAGAAAGTTTTATCTACTCAGTCCTTCAGAGAAATGAAATTGATTTGAACCATGATTTGAACTCAAGTTCAAACATTCTGGCTACAAATCCTTGTTCTCATCGGTGAACTTGTATTAATTGTACACTTACCACACGCCAAGGTTGTGCCTGCTTCTATACATCTGTATTGTCTGAACAGGGAAAAGACAAGCAAGAAGAGGACAGAGAGTTTGGACCAAGAGATGATGGGGATGCTGCTTTGGCATATATAGAGGGATAGCTGAGGAAGGGAATGCATCATTGAAAGGAGGGGCCTTTGGTCTGAAAGGAGATGACTTCAAGAAATATGCAATTGACAAATCTTCCTACCTTTCTTCTAGTTTCTCAATTTTCTTTCTTTCTAACTTATTGCAACATGATTTTGGAGCAGATCAATACTCAGCTCCCCATCACAAAGCAATATTATTAACCCTACTATAAAAAGAACTCCCTTTAATTATTTCTCAGCTCTGGTGTTAGGGAAGTCAGATTACCATGGATTTCCACTTCTGATGTGTAAGTGATGATGTCCAACTTCTTTACTGAAGAATTAATGTGAGTGAGAATGAAGACAGGTCACCTAAGCAAGTCTCATCAGGATCAGCCAAGCAGGACCAAGGACACAGAAGGAACATAAAAGGATGTGAAAGAGAGGAAAGAGGTGTCATTTGTATACCTGTTCTCCGGAAAATTTGAATAGCCACTAGGGAAAATCTCCAAAATTAGTTCGGAATCATTTATTGATAGCTTTGCTTCTTTTGCCCATTTTAATTCAGAAGACTGTAAAATTAAATATGGAAAGGAAACTGTCAGTGGACCTTGATTCCGATCTCATCTCAGTCACTTACATGGGTGATGGGACCTTCTGGTTGGTCTCTGTCTCATGTAGTTCTTCACTTTTTAATCCATCCTGCTATCAGCAGCCAAAGTGATTTTTCTAAAAGACAAGTCTGACCATGTCATCCCCTTGTCAATAATCTCTAGAGGTATCCCATCACCTCCAGGATCAAACAGAAAGGCATCCTTTTGGCTTTTCACTAACCCTGTCCTACCTTTCAATCTTCTTACACTTTCCTTCCTTCCAGACACTATGATCTTGTAAAACTGTCTTTTTTGCTTTTGTCTTAGGCAATTCTCCATTGCCTCGGTTTTGTATTTCCTGTCTTCCATCCCTGGAATGCTGTGTCTATGCCCTCTGCCTCCTGGTTTCCTTAAAGGCTTAGCTCAAATCCTGTTTTCTGCAGAAAGCCTTTCCTGATTCCCCAAATACCTCCCCTTTTCCCTCCTGGATTACCTCTAATTTCTGAGAGAGAGAGAGAGAGAGAGAGAGAGAGAGAGAGAGAGAGAGAGAGAGAGAGAGA
>JAQQSK010014386.1:0-11137 GCA_028658325.1 Potorous gilbertii | reverse complement strand
AGAATACCTTCCTCTTGACAAAGAACTCGAAAGTCAAGTAACTGGCTGGGAAGATGCCCCCAAAGAGAAAAAGAGTAAGACTATGGAAGGTTACTTCCTTGGTGAACAGGTATTTTCTTCCATCCTTTCAGATGAGAAAGAAAAATGCAAACTATCACAGAAAAACATAAAAGTCAAGGCTTCTGCCTCCAAAACCTCCAGAATAAATATTCAATGTTCACAGGCCATGGAAGAGCTCAAAAAGGATTTTGAAAATCAAGTAAGAGAAGTAGAAGAAAATTTGAGAAGAGAAATGAGAGCAATGCAAGAAAATCATGAAAAGCAAGTCAACAGCTTGACTTGCTGAAGAATACTGAAGAAAATAACACCTTTAAAAATAGACTGACACAAATGACAAAAGAGGCTCAAAAAAGTCAATGAGGAGAAGAATGCTTTAAAAAGCAGAATTAGCCAAATGGTAAAGGAGGTTTGAAAGCTCATTGAAGAAAATAGTTCTTTAAAAGTTAGAATGAACTAGATAGAAGCTAGTGACTTTATGAGAAACCAAGAAATTATAAAACAAAACCAAAAGAATGAAAAAATAGAAGACAATGTGAAATATCTCATTGGAAAAACAACTGATCTGGAAAATAGATCCAGGAAAGACAATTTAAAAATTATGGGACTACCTAAAAGCCATGATCAAAACAAGAGGCTAGACATCCTCTTTCATGAAATTAAAAAGAGTCCTTACATATTATGCATCTTACTATGTATAATATTCTCTGAGTTCTGCTCATTTCACTCAGCATCAGTCTTTCCAGGTTTTTCTGAAGTCTTCCTGTTCATAATTTCTTATAGCACAACAGTATTACATCACATCTGTATACCACAATTTTTTCAGTCTTTGCTCAATTGATGGGCATCTCCTTTGAATTCTGTGTCTTGTGTATTTAACCCATTCCATTGATCTACCCCTCTATTTATTACTCAGAACTAAGTGGTTTTGATGACTGCTGCTCAATAGTACAATTTAAGATCTGGTATGATATGGTCATCTTTCCTAGCATTTCTTTACATTAATTCCCTTGATAATCTGGACCTTTTGTCTTTAAGATGAATTTTGATTTTATCTTTCCTAGCTCTATAAAATAACTTTTGGTAATTTAATTGGTAAGGCACAGAATCAGTAATTTAATTTATGTAGAATTTTCATTTTTATTATATTGGCTCAACCTAACCACAAGCAACTGATTTTTTTCCAATTACTTAGATCTGACTTTATCTGTGCAAAAAGCATTTTGTAATTGTGTTGATATAGTTCCCTTTTCTGCTTCTATTGAGATAATTATATACTTTCTGTTAGTTTTGTTGTTGATATGACACATAATGCTGATAGTTGTCTTAACATTGAACCAGTCCTACATTCCTGGTCTAAATCCTACCTGATCAAAATATATTATTCTCATGATAAGTTGCTATAATCTTTTTGCTAATGTGTTATTTAAAATTTTTGCATTTATATGCATTAGGGACATTGGCCTATTATTTCCTTTCTCTGTTTTGGCTCTTCCTGGTTTAGGTATCTATCATCACAATATTTGTATCACAAAAAGAATTGGTAGGCCTCCTTGTTCATCAATTTTCCAAAATATTCTATGTAATATTGGTATTAACTGTTCTTTAAATGTTTGATAGAATTCACTTGTAAATCCATCTGGCCCCAGAGATTTTTTTCCTAGGGAATTCATTGATGGCTTGTTCAATTTCCTTTTCTGAGATGAGGTTATTTAAGTATTTCACTTCCTTTTCTGTTAATCTGGGCAGTTTATATTTTTATAAATATGCATCCATTTCACTAAGATTGTCAAATTTATGGGCCTATGTTGGGCAAAATAATTTCTAATTATTGTTTGAATTTCCTTTTCATTGGAGGTGAATTCACTCTTTTCATTTTGACACTGGTAAATTGGTTTCTTCTTTCTCTTTTTAAATCAAATTGACCAGAGGTTTATCAATTTCATTGTTTTTTTCATAGTATCAGCTCTTAGTTTTATTTATTAGCTCAATAGTTTTCTTAATTTCAATTTTATTAATCTCTCCTTTGGTTTTCAGTGTTTCCAATTTCATATTTAATTGGGGATTTTCAATTGGTACTTTTTTCCAGCTTTTTCAGTTGCATGCCCAATTCATTGATGTCCTCTTTCTCTATTTTATTCATGTAGGTGTTCAATGATATAAAAACTTCCCCAAGAACTGCTTTTGCTGCATCCCATAAGTTTTGGGAGACTGCCTCATTATTGTCATTGTCTTGAATGAGGTTATTGATTGTTTCTATAATTTGTTGCTTGCACCACTCATTTTTTAGGATTAACTTATTTATTTTCCAATTAATTTTTGGTTTATCTTTTCATGGTCCTTTATTGCATATAATTTTTATTGTATCATGATCTGAAAAGGATGCATTAACTATTTCTGCCTTTCTGCACTGGATTTTATACCCTAGTACAGGGTCAATTTTTGTGTATGTGCCATGTTCTGAGAAAAGGTATATTCCTGGCTATCCCCTTTCAGTTTTCTTCAAAAGTCTATCATATCTACCTTTTCCAGAATTTTATTCAACTCCTTAATTTCTTTCTTGTTTATTTTGAGGTTTGATTTATAAAGTTCAGAGAGGAGGATGTTGAGGTCTTCTGCTAATATAATTTTGATGTCTATTTTTTCCTGTAACTCCCTTAACTTCTCTAAGAATATAGATGTTATATCACTTGGTGTACATATGTTTAGAAATGATATTATTTCATTGTCTATGGTGCCTTTTAGCAGGATATGGTTTCCTTCCTTATCTCTTTTAATTAGATCTATTTTTGCTTTTGCTTTCTCTTATATTGGGATTGCTACCCTTGCTCTTCTTTTTTTTACTTTACCTAAAGCATAATATAGTCTACTTCAGCATTTGACCTTTACCCTGTGTGTATCCACCTGTTTTAAATATTTTTCTTGGGAACAACACATTGTAGGATTATACTTTTTAATCCATTCTGTTACCTGCCTCTGTTTTATAAGGGAGTTCATCCTATTCACATTCACAGTCATGATTACTATCTGTGTCTTTCTATCCATCCTATTTGCTCCACCTGACCCCCCCCCCAAGTCTGCTTATGGTTTTATTTCTCACTTCTCCCTTCCCCTCCTGAAAAGCTTTTTTTGACCACTTTCTCTCTTAATATTCTCTCCCTTCTATTGGCACCCTTCCCTTTTCTTTCCCTTTTTCCTTACTGCTTCTTCCCTCCCTTCAAACCACCTTTTCCTTTTTCTTTCCCCTCTCCCCTACTGCGGCCTGTAGGGAAAGTTAGATTTCTATACTTAACTGAGTATATTATTCCCTCATTGAGCCAAATCCAGTGAGACTAAAGCTAAAACAATGCCCATCCCCTTCTCTTCTTTACCTCTATTACAATATGTTTTTGTGCCACTTCATGTGGTATAATTTACCCTTTTCTGCCTCCTCCTTTCCTTTTCTCCCTTCACACCCATTAATTAGTTTCTCTTAATCATCACATCAGTTAATTTATACCTACACCATCTATCTATGTATATCCCTTTTAAATGTCATAAAAATATACAATTCTCAAGATTAACAAGTACCGTCCTCCCATATAGTGATGGAAACAGTTTGCCCATATTGAATTACAAGGGATTTTTTTCCCTGTTTACCTTTTTATACCCCTCTTTAATATTATATTTGAAGATCAAATTTTCTAATGAGTTTTGGCCTTCTCATCAGGATGGTCTGGAAATTCCTTATTTCATTGAGTGTCTATCTCCTTGCCTGAAATATTATGCTTAACTTTGCTGGGTAATTGATCCATGGCTGTAGTCCCGGCTCCTTTGCCTTGTGGCATATCACATTCCAATCTCTCTGATTTTTTAATGTGGAGGCTACAAGGTGCTGTGTGATCCTGATAGTAGTTCATTAATATTGATGTGTTTTTTGACTTTTTACAGTAATTTTTCCCTGACTGGATAATTCTGGAATTTGGCAACAATATTCCTTGGCCTTTTCAGTTTGCATTCTTTTTAGGAAATGATCAGTGGATTCTTTCAATGACTATTTTACATTTTGGATCTAGGAACTCAGGTCAATTTTCCTTGATTATTTCTTGAAAGATATTGCCCAGACTCTTTCTTTCATGATGGCTTTCTGGTAGACCAAAGATTTTTTTTCTCCTGGATCCATGTGAGTTGTTTTACAATGAAATATTTTATGTTTTATTCTTTTTTTCCCATTTTTTAGATTTTGTTTGACTGATTCTTGATGCCTCATAGAGTCATTACCTTCTACTTGCCCAATTTTAATGTTTAATGAATTGTTTTCTTCATCTAGCTTATGTACCTCCTTTTTCATTTGTCCAGTTGCTCTTTTGATTGAGTTATTATCTCGAGTTAGGTTTTGTGCCTCCTTATTCATTTGGCCAATTATACTTTTTAAGGGTTTGATTGTATTTTTAAAATCATTGGTCAATTTTTCTTCTACCTCTCTAATTTCACTTTTAAAATCCTTCTTGAGCTCTTCCAAGAATACTTTTTGGGCTTGAGACCAGTTTATATTCCCTTTAGATGTTTCAGATATGGGTATAGTGTCCATGATGTCCTGTTCTGAATTTGTATTTTAATCTTCCCTGTCGCCGTAATAAGATTTTATCATTTTTGCTTTTCTAATTTGTTTCTTGCTCATGATTATTGCCTTTTTCCTAGCTTTGAAAGTGGACCTCTACTTTTGGGGTACAGATGGCTCTGTGCTGGGAGCTAAAGGCCTAGTTACTGGCTTTGTGTGTTATGGCATCTGGTTCTTTCAACTCGAAGCTATATAATGCTGCAGCTTACCTAGTGCTGAGGCTGCTGGTGTGTGCCAAACCTAAGGCCAGTTGAAGTCTTTCTGAATTTCCCTGGAGTTACATTGAAGCTAATGATGTGAGGTGTGGGGGAGGAGTGTTCTGGCCATCAGAGGTGTCCTTCACCCCTAGGGCTGTGCTATAGCATGGACAACTTCAGTGGTTGGTGGACCCCATCGGAACTGGTGTCTGGCCAATTCCCCTGGCTGTTCTAAGGCATGCCTTGGGTCCTTGTATTAGTGCTTGCTAGCTATACCCTCCTGGATCCCAAGATCTCCTGCTGGTTCATTGAGGTGTGGCTTTCTGCGATGCCTCTGGTCCTGCACTGGTCCCATTCAGCCACAACAAGAAGGAACCTTCCTGTCAATCTCCCTAGCTGTTTGAAAAATGGATTTCCATGGGGCAAAACTTAAGGTAGGTAGACAATTCATCAAGTTATTGCAATAATCCAGTTTTGAAGTGATAAGAACATAAACTTAGTTGGTGACAGTGACAGAAGAGCAAAGGGGGCATAAAAACTATATATCACTATGAGCCAAATACTATTTAAGGGATTGTGGAGACAAATACAAAGAATGAAATAATTCATTCTTATGATGAGTTTACCTTCCAGTGGTTAGGAACTGCATGTGAGATAGTCCCATATGAAAATTAGTGAATGAACTTGGTGTATTCAGTTTGGAAAAGGGGAAACATACAGAGAGGCACAAGGATTATCTTCAATAATCTCAAGACTCATCCTTGAGGGACAGAACTGGGGGCAACAGAGGACATTCCATTTCATGCCATTTCAAAATGGCAAATTTAGGATCAACATTAGGGAAAGTATCCTGAAATTAGATCTCTCTAAAAGGGAAGGAGCTACTTTGTGGTATAGTGGGCTTCCCTCCTCTAGATATGTGAAAGCAAAGCATAGATGACTGTTTGTAATGTATGTTTTTGAAGGATATCTGTTTAATGTTGGGCTAATATGTGATTTAAATCTAAGATTTAGTGATCTGTAAACAAAGATGAAATAAATTTGATAGAATGGAATAGGAAAAAAAGATAGTATTAGGAAACTAAATAGGAGAATCTACATGGTCTAATATATTTTAACTGCAAACAAACTCTTCTTAATAGTAAAGAAAATGGGAAGAGAAAATCGATGAGTTTTACTCATACCATTTCCTTTTTCTATTTCTCTTCATTATTTATATCTTGCCATTAGACTTGGATGCCTCTAGAGGAGAAAGTGAGGCTAGTTACTTTGCATAACCCTCCCTAGTTTAAATTCAATTCTGTCACAAGTCAGGGCATCACCTTCTTGATATCATGGTTCTCATTGAGAATGAAGGACAAATAACAACACTGAAAAACAATATAGTGGTTGATATAGTACTTTTCCTCCCAAGCACACACAATTTCATTTTTGTAGAATCACTAGAAATAGGGGAAAAGCATATATTATCAAATAAATATGTGGTTGGAGATAGGATGGTCTTATGATGAGAAGTGCTCATCTCTTGTTTGGCAGGACTGTATAATATTGGTTACTTTAAGACACCAAGAGAACTTAAGGATGGCTCCCATCATTGTAGGTTGATCTTTTACTCCTTTTTGATGAACTTGTAGAATGAAGATAAAGAGAAATCACACAAGATGGACAGGAAAGGCTGGATGAGAGCTACATCATTAGGAGAAATATAAATAGGAATTAATGAGTTTTTTTTTTCACCATTAAGTACTCATTATATATCACTAGAGCTACAAAGAGAAGGCAGGAAAGCCATCCTGTTCCTTAAAAAATTCACGCTCTAAATGAGAGAGAAAATGCACATTAATCAAATTTAGTGGCAGGGAAGATAGAAGGGCCAAGATGTCCTCAGTGTTCATAGTCCTAATGCCATTCCCTAAGCATTCTGTTGAATGTTACAGGAGTCTAAGTCTTGTTTCTTTTATTATGGTCAATACAAGAACATGAACAGAAGCAACCTGACTCTCACTGATTTTCAAATTTAAGTAAAAAAAAAGGTACACAAATTTTTATATCATCCATCAATAAATAAAAGATCTATGACTTTCTATGGAAATGAATATGCTCCACTGATGCTCTGTGAAATTTGCCTATAATTACAAATTCTATTTATAGTTTCCTAAATAAACCAGAAAGCTGCCTGAAACTCACAAAGAAGTAATTGTCTAGGTTATAAACCTTGAAAGTATTAGGGTTAGAACCAGTTGTGTGCCAGTAAATGTGTAACCACTAGGTCTTGTGGGGGGATGATATGCATAATACAATTTATATTTAATATGAATTATTAACACTTTCTTAAGTCTATACAACTTGAGGGACTTGATTTGTTGTGACTGCCGATTTTGTAAGTGGAAATGCTCATCATGAAAATACATTAACTGACTTCCTTGAGCTGTTGTAGCTGGCTTCTCCAATCTTTCAAAAAAAAAAAACCCAGTAGAGGTATTCCTTATATATTACAGTGTTTTAAAGCAGGAAGAAAGAAAAGAAGGAAGGAGAGAAAAAAAGAAGGAAAGAAGAGATTAGTGTTCATAGAGTAAATGTATACTTAAAATATCATGGCATCTTAAAAAATGAGAATAAAATTAAATAGTTTTCATTAGGAATAAGGATAAGTGCTGGACCTACAATTCCAACACCATAAGGTTTTCATAGATGAAGAAACTTCCTCTTTTAAAGTAGATCAGTATATTCTCTCTAACTTATGGTCTTAGAAACTTGCCTAGAGAACTAAGAGTTTAAGAGCCTTTCATATCAAAGGCCATACTTTAATTCAAGTCTTCCCAGCTCAAGGTCTTTATCATGCCATGCTACCACTTTGTGTTCATTAAAAAAATCATACATATATATATTTATATGTATTCATTATGGTGTTCCTTTAAAGTTGAAACTAAATATTTGCAAATATGGAAATTGTATCACAATAGAATTTAAACTGAACATATCTGTATCTATAACCTTCCCCACACACATTTATTTTAGGCAACTTACAAATACCTTTAAGATCAGATATGTTCAACATTTCTATTTAATATCCATTTTTGTAGTCTTATACTCCTCAAATTTCTTTTAAATCTTTATTCCAAAATTAACATTCAATATTGTTAAAGTATCCACAAATCTTTAGTATTTTTAAGTCTTTTAATAAAATCTCTGAGCTATGCTATTACTAACTAAAATCATTTCGTTGTCATTTGTTGGGAGTCAGTGGGAAAACCAAGTCCCACTTTTCTTATAAAATTGAAATTTACCTAACTAAAAAAAAGACTGACTAAAATTACAAGGAATTATTTTACACTTTGGTCTACTCAATTTTAAGTGAGCTTTCTTCATGGTAAATGGATATGAGCACCATGGATTGTGGTTCACATTCTGAGAAGCAGCATCAGGAGGAGACAGGACTCTGGGTAATATACTATGGTTATTATAATACAAATCACCGAAAAAGCTGATAAAATAGAAGTCCTGAAATCATGGAGAATCTCCCTCCTCACGAATCCATGTGGTTTCAGGACTGCCTGAGATAATCTCCATGGTAAAAACTTTGCAGACAAAATGAGGATGGAGTGTGTTTTGGAAGATAAATTAAGAAAGTAAAATCCCATTATCATAGGTAATACCATTCAGATTACCATGTCAGGAGGGTTGAATAAATTAAGGGCGTTCCATGTTGCTAAGCCTTAGCCACTGAAACATTTAAAATAATTATTGGCAAAACATTGCCAACGTTATCAAAGTCTTGTCTGTCTGTCTTCCTTTCTTTCTTTCTTTCTTTCCTTCCTTCCTTCCTTCCTTCCTTCCTTCCTTCCTTCCTTCCTTCCTTCCTTCTCTCTCTCTCTCTCTCTCTCTCTCTCTCTCTCTCTCTCTCTCTCTCATGACCTACATGTTTCCGCTATAACACCTCTCCACCCAGCAACCCAGTGGTGAAAATGATACTATGTGTCAGATTGCTTTTTGTATTCTTCCTTTTGACTTTCTTCTTAGTTAATGGAGTTCTGACTGAATGTTACATAGGATTTTTTTTTCCTTTTCATCTTTTGGTCTAGATCTCTGGAGAGATAGCAGTGTGATGTCTCCTTCCATGCATGGCTCTCACTGATACATGTACAACTGATAGTCTTGGTAGGTTGCCTGACAGGAGAAAATATTTTGTCCAGAATCATATAGCCAACATATATTAGATGTGGGACCTGAATGGATATCTGGCAGACAGTAAGGCTAGTTTTCTGTCTATTATCCATTCTGCTTTACACTATATTAATAATACAATCTTAAGTAAATTAGATGCAGAAAAGGGATATTTATAATTGAAACTCAGAGAGGTTAAGTGATTTGTTCATGGTCCCAGGGTCCAACTGCTTGAAATAAATTTTGAAGTCAGGTTTTCCTGTCTTGAAATTTAATGATATAAGTTTATTACTAACTAGATCCCTTTAAGATAGGTAGGTAGATAGAAAATAGATTAATGGATGGGTAGAGGACTATATAATGGCTAGATGGATAGATTGATTATAGATGGACACACATGCATACATACCTACATACAGAGATGGATGATTGTATGGATGGATAAGTAGATGATAGGTAGATAGATGGCTAATTGAAGAGATAGATAAATGAAGGATAGGTAGATGGGTGGATAAATGATGATAGATGGATGCTTGGATAGAGATATAGCAAGATATGTATGCACTAGGTTTGCAAAATACATTTAGTCATAAGCTATATATACATACACAAAAACACACACAATACATATAAATGTACACATATATATTTATATATGTTTGTATGTATGTATATACATTTATGTATGTGCATTTATGTGCGTGCATATATACACATGAACATGCATACACACATGTACATACAGATGTATGTGTGTATGTGTATATGTATATTTTGTATATACATATTCATATATGTATATTGTGTATATATGTGTGTATCTATTTATCTATATCTTTGGAACCTGTGTCAAAAATGAGTAGGAAGGGGAATTCATGACCTCAGTCAGGGAGACCCGTAAGGCGGCAATTATGTCAGTCAGTTAAGAGGAGATAAGATTTTGCATTAGGGTGCTAGCCATGTAGGTGGAGAAAAAGATGTGAGCACTTTATGAAACTGTAAAGCTCTATGTAAATGTCAGCTATAATTATTATAAAATTCCCAAACAAAGATTTGGACCATTTTGCCTTGAGAGTCACTTTTTTTCACAGTGAATGGGAAATGGAGAATCAATTAGAGACAGGGTTTCTAGAAATTATTTCACATTTAAACACATTAAACATAATCTTATTTGAACAAAAAAAAACCCTTTCTATGCAATGTTTTTATAAACACAAATGCTGTATAAGGCAAGATATACCTTTTGGTGACTTCTGACTAGAGTAAGGCGTTCTAATTATTTTGTAAAATCATGAGGCCCCTACAAATGGGGCAATATGGAAGAAATCTCCATTGTGAGTTAAAGGAGAATAACTCCTGTTAATGTTAAATGTTGTATTATTGTTAGACAATGAGTAATATGATTTCAAATGGTCATTTGGGATGAGATTAAACCAGTCTTTCGATACTTGTGCATATTAAATAATCCTCAGACAGTTTGGGAAGGAATACTTCTGTTAAGCTCCTTTGTGGTTGGACTGAATTCCAGACAACATAATTAAAATAATTAACCAATAACCCACTGTAGTTTGAAGTTCACAAATGTTTTATTTTCCCAAAATGCCCAATGTCACCATGTTTTCCTCTGTGTCTGCATTTCCTAGATATTCAATCCAGGATATGTAAAGGATCTTGATTTAGTAAAAACAATAAACTGAGAAATTAGAAGACAGTTGAAATTCCTCCTCTGACACTACCTGAATAACCTTAGGCAGGTCATTCAGACCCTCTACGGTAGGGCAAAATGTCTTCTGAAATCCCTTCCCATTCAAGAACTATGATTTTTCTGATGATTTGAATTATAAAAACTGAGACAAAGACTCAGTGGATTTTAGATCTAAGTATAATATGAATCAGAGATAGTATATTATAGAGTGAGTATAGAGCCAACCTTAGAGTCGAGTGGTTATTTTTCTAAATATATATTTCTTTTTTTTATATTTAAATTTATTTATTTAACTTTTTACATTCATTTTCACAAGATTTTGGGTTCCAAATTTTCTCCCCATTTGTCCCCTCCACCCACCCCAGTACACTGAGCATTCTAATTTCCCCAATCACCAATCTGCCCTCTCTTCTA
>JAQQSK010014385.1:0-11138 GCA_028658325.1 Potorous gilbertii | reverse complement strand
CTGAGACTCAGATCAGCAGCTCAATTCCCCCAGGGTCTGTAAGCTGAGAGCTCCAGAAGCAGCTGCTGCTGAAGCAATAGGTGCTGCCAACCTGGGGCTGGTGCCCAACCCAGCTCCCTTCTCACCGAAGTTAAAGAGCTTTCTCACTGACTTTTGAAGCTGTCTTTGTCATTTGTGGGTTGAGAAATATGGTAACCGCAGCTGCTGCCCATGATTTCATGCTGTGAAACCTGCTCTAGTCCTACCTGTGCCAGTGTGGCCCATTCTTGGCTCCGCTCCGCTCTGAGCTCGGTGCCATAGATGTTTCCTCTTGGTCTTCCAGGATGTCTTGGGCTGGAAATCTGTTTGCCTCTGTCATGTTGTGACTTCTGCTGCTCTAGAATTGGTATAGAGTCATTTTTACAGGTATTTTGAGGGCTTTGAGGGGAGTTCAAGTAGGTGTGTGTTTCTACTCTGTCATCTTGGCTCTGCCCCCTATAATTTTCCATTGGGTTTTAAATCAAATTTAATTAAACCAGTGTGTCTGTATAAGGTGATCTATGTGGATCAACACAATTAATTACATGCTGGCCTTACAGTAAGGACACTGGGAATTTAATCCTGCCTCTGCTACTTACCACCTTGGTGACCTTGGACACATCATTTCATTTCTCTAGAGCTCAGTTTCTTCAAATGTAAAATGATGGTCTGTAAGGTCCTTCTAGCTCTAATCCAATGAGCTTCTGTACAAAAAATAATGCTCACTTTGATCTTCTGGAAGACCTATGACCTCCTCAGTAGCAGTGCTCTTCACCCCAAGGCAGATGATTTGGGATTCTTGCTTTCAGTAACTCAACCGACTCAGTAGCTTTGTTTCCCTTCCAAGTGAGAAACCCTTCTCTTTGATCACCATAAGCCATCTTTTCAAATACACTATTCAATATTTGTTTATTAAGATGACACCAACAACCTAGCTGCCTCCATTATGATCAAATATTCAAAATTCTTTCAGAGTAAATCTACCCCATGGAGACACATGATCTACTTCCCTGATGAATAATCACTACTATATATGCATTCATAAGGGAAAGTTTCAGCTTATAAATAGGAGCAGGTGAAGAGGAGCATCTGCCATGTACACATTGAATTAATACCAGTTTCTAAGAGAGACATATCTCCTTTGTCTTATCTTAGAATCTAGTCCAAGGACTCCTGAGCCTTTCCATCTCACATACCATTGCTCTTTAAGCATCATTTGGCCTTTCTATGTACCCCATAGATGAATTCCCATATTTACTCTCCTCCAATTAGGATGTAAGATTCTTGAGAGCAGGGAGTGCCTCACTTTTCTGTTTGTATAACCTATGTTTATTATAGTACTTGGTACATACTAAGTTCTTAATATGTGTTTTCCCATTCTATCCAATGTTACCCAGAGAGCTAGAATTGGAGTCAAGAAGACCTGGGTTTCAATACCATCTCTGACAGTTACAAGCTATGTAATGGTGGTGAAGTCACTTGACCTCTCAAGGCTCGGCTTCCATAGCTGTAATATGGGGCTAATGATAGCACTTAATTCCAAGGGTTGTTGTGAGGATTGAATGAGACAAGGTAAGTAAAATGCTTTCCCAACCTTAAAACCTCATACAACTGTGGGCTGTAATTAATGTCCAAGGCTGATTGAGGTAAATTCATGAAATGACAGGGAGTATCGGGGTGGTTAAAAATATCCTGTGGGTTTAGCAGATCTTTGGTTGAAGAGAAAATGAGTGGCACATGACTTCAAGGAGAGTGACCTGTTAGAGCAATCTTTGGTAAATTGGCATGATGTTGGATCCCTAAAATTATTCAAGGAAAACTAGATGTAAAGAAGGGTGAATGATTATTGAGTAAGGAGAGTATGGCTTCAGAGAATAGTACAAATGGTTCCCAGGAGGCACCTCCAACCACTGAGGGGTCAGGTTACCTTAGATGAGTTATTTTACCTCCCTATGTTGCTCCTTGCTTACACAATGAGATGATGTTATCAGCTCATTTCCCAGGGTGGTTGTGGGAGATAAGTGACAAACTTATGAAGCCATAACAAATAAAGGTGCTTGGAAAAAGTATAGCATGGCCCATATCTGCAGTAATTCTTGGTGATGCAGGAGAAGACAACACAAATAAGGGAGTACCATGAGAGAGCCCCATTTCTCTAGCCTGCCTTTCATTTCAACAGGTAATTCAGAATTGACATATTTATATTGCTGCATAGTGTGTTTCTGTGTTCCCATCTTATACCACCAGCGTCCAAATGGAAATGTGCTAACAAGCAAAGAAATTGCAAGAAGGCAGTTAATGGGAGAACATGAATGGTTAATAAGAGGCATCATTAATTTGTATAATTGAGAAAATTGAGATTTGGTTGGACTTCACAAAGATGTACACAATCAGTTTTATTCTGAGGAAGATATAAGTTGTTAGTAGATTTTCCCTATAATTCAACTGAAACTGCCCTCTCCCTGGTTATATGATCTCTTCTTAATAAATCTCAGGTTTTTTCCCTGCCCCACTCCCCCTTCTTGACCTCTCTGAGACCTGTGAATAATCTTCATCACACTTTTTTGGATATTCTCTCCTGTCTAGGTTTTTGTAGTATTGTTTTCTCCTGACTCTCCTCCTACTTGTGACTACTCTTTGTCAGTGTCTTTTGCTGGTTTTTTTTTTCCAGGTCATGTCTATTAACCAGGGTGGATTGCCCAAGACTTTATATCTAGTCTTCTTTTCTCTCTCTACTCATATCTATCTTGGTAATATTTTGTCACCTCCTATGGATTCAGTTATCATCTCTATGCAGATGATTCTTGAATTGGTCTATTTATCCAGCCCTAGACATCCTCTCCAAGTATCCCTTGAGAGAATCTCAAATCATGTGTCCCATTTGGAATTCTCAGACTCAACATGTCCAAAAAACATCTCTGTTATCTTTCCCAATTAACTTTCTTTTACCAATGTTTAGATTACTATTTAGGGTACACCATTCTCACAGTCATCTAGGTGTCATCTTGCACACTTTTCACTTATACTCAACCCACACACACACCATCCAATCTAGCACCAAGTCTTATCATTTCCATCTTCACAACATCACTCACATATGTTATTTACATTCACACATCTACCACCTTAGTACAGGGACACTTCTGGTTGGCCTCCTGACCTCAAGTGTCTCCACTCCAGTTCATCCTCCGCTGCCCCGCCTAGTGATTTCTAGTGATTCCCTGTTACAATGTCTATTAGCAAATATTTAAATGGTTTCTAAAAACCCTTCACAACTTGACTTTCTTCTTACCTACTTGCACTCTCTCTGAGTCATTCTACATGATCCAGAGACATTGTACCTTCTTGTTGTCCCTCTTCCATGAAATTCTATTTCCCAACTCTGTGCCGTTTCACTGGCTGCTATGACGGGTATGCTTTCCCTCCTTATCTCTGTCTTCTGGCTCTTCCAGGGTTCCTTCACAACCCAATTCAAACTCCATTTTGCCAAAGTGTCTCCCAGTGCTTGCACCCAGCCCCCACTAGTACCTTCCCCTTGAGAATAATTTTGAGGTATATATCTTGTATATAGTGTTATATATTGTTTCCTCTATGAAATGTAAGCTTCTTGAGGACAGGGACATTTTTTTGTCCTTCTTAGTTGTGCCTGTAAGTGCTTAATAATTATTTAATGAGATGAAGAACAAGAAATGAAGGCACAAACAGGCCAATGTTGAAAGTAATACGGATTTTTATATACACATCTATTGTTTGTTAAGAAGCAGGCGGAAATGGAAATTCATGATTACACGTTAAATTTTCCCTTTCCATGTTTTGTTGTGTTTGTAATATGGATGTTTTCTTTGTTAGTATTTAAATTCAGAATAAAACATTAAATCAAAACCATTTAAATTAATGATAGTGGACCTAGTTTGTGATTACACGGTACAAGTTTTTGCAGACATCACAACTCACCAAAATGACCATTTCTGCTAATTAGTTCTTGACTCTTAAAAAGTCTTTTCAAAGAATGTTTCACTTTCCATCCAAGTGTTTTGTTTCATTATTGATATAAAAATATAAACATTGTATGACCTTAAAAATACTTTTCTGCTCGAAAATGTAATACACCTGGTTATGCTCACAGGATGAATGATTGGTATATATTGATTGTTTGCCTTTTACATTTTCTCCTGAATATTAGTGTAAATATAACAAATCCTAGGAAGGGAGTTGCCATTCAGATTTCGCACCATTGAAAGTTATAATTGGTAATTAGTGTCAATGGAAACATACATAAAACAATTTGTAATAATGGACTTTAGGGGATGCATTGTACACGCTAATCAGGGCCCATATAAACCTCATTACATTAAATGCCTTTTGAAAAATACTCATCCAGTAAATACCGTATATTTTGTGTGCCTGGACACTAAAACTTTCATCCAGAAACACTTAGTAGGGTCTTGTGGTTGACTTGATATACCGACTAAAAATGAAATTAAAATGCCCTCAATGAAGAGCTGACACAAAGTAAACTTAGAGCTCCAAACCAATTTCTGAAGCCCAGGAGTCAGAGGATGGGGAAATGCAGCATATGGTATGTGAGAATCACACCGATCTTCAGAACTCAAGTTTCTTTCACAGAAAGTGCCCAATACCTCTGAATGTCTCCCACATCTGGCATTGTTTTGCTAAAATATCCAGATGATGAACGGAGTTTTTCCTTTCTTTCCAGCTGTTTCTTCAGGGCAATCATTGGCAAATTGGTAGGCCATCTGGGCCCTCCAGATCCACAGAAGGGACCTGCTTCATTACTTGACCTGTTCTACCTTCAAACCAATCCGGGCCAGCCCATCGAAACATTCACCTAAGCCCTGAGGAAACCCTCTGCATTTCTCTTTGTCTCTTCTTACTAAAATGACACACATTTCAGGTTGTGTGTCTGCTACTTCCAAGACAATAGATTAGGGATAGACACATGTGTGATGAAAGAGACCAGCAGTATTGAAGGCCAGTCACACACTCCAGCCAGCCAGCCAGCCAGTAGGCTTCATTTAAATTTGAGAAAAGGTGGGGACAAACCAAGATGGTGGAGTAGAAAGATACATATATGCTAGCTCCTAACCCATAGCCCATAAAACACCTGTAAAGAAGAACTCCCAACAAATTCTAGAGCAGCAGAAGCCATACAACAATGGAGTGGAGGAGGTTTCTGTTACAGAGAGTCCTGAAAAACCGACACCAAAGGTCTGTCGGGCGCCGGACCTGGAGCAGAGCCCAGCCCTGCCTTGGCCACACACACCGAGAATACCAGATCCGAGCAGGCTTCAGGGGCAGAATCTCCAGTGGCAATGCAGGTCCCTCCACCCACAGGTACCAAAGGTCACTGAGAGGGCCTTTTCTTCTTGCTGAGAGGGCAGCGGGGTGTCCCTATACCTCAGGCCTCCTTGGGAGGCAGCAGCAGAGGTAGCAGTGAACAGGGGCTCCCAAGGCAGGCAGGAGCTCAGATCCATTGTTGAAGGTCTCTGCATAAACCCCCTGAGGGAATTGAGCCCTGTGTGGCATCCCTGCACCCACCTGAGCACCTGAACTTCATCTCACACTGAATAGCAGCCCTGCCCCTGCTGAAAGCCCTGAGGCTGGGGAGCAGTATTTGAATCTCAGACCCCAAGCACTAGCTGGGTGGAACAGGAGGTGAGGAGGGTGTGGAGAGGAATCTCAGAGGTCAAGTAACTAGCTGGGAAAATGCCCAGAAAAGGGGGAAAAAATAAGACCATAGAAGGTTACTTTCTTGGTGGATAGATATTTCCTCCCATCCTTTCTGTTGAGAAAGAACAATGCTCACCATCAGGGAAAGACATAAAAGTCAAGGATTCTGTATCCCAAACATCCAAAATAAATATTCAACGGGCTCAGGCTATGGAAGAGCTCAAAAAGGATTTTGAAAATCAAGTTAGACAGGTGGAGGAAAAACTGGGAAGAGAAATGAGAGAGATGCAAGAAAAGCATGAAAAGCAGGTCAACACCTTGCTAAAGGAGACCCATAAAAATACTGAAGAAAATAACACCTTGAAAAATAGGCTAACTCAATTGGCAAAAGAGGTTCAAAAAGCCAATGAAGAGAAAAATACTTTCAAAAGCAGAATTAGCCAAGTGGAAAAACAGGTGCAAAAGCTCGCTGAAGAAAATAGTTCTTTCAAAATTAGAATGGAACAGATGGAGTCTAATGACTTTATGAGAAACCAAGAAATCACAAAACAAAATCAAAAGAGTGAATAAATGGAAGAGAATGTGAAATATCTCATTTGATAAACAACTGACCTGAAAAATAGAACCAGGAGAGACAATTTAAACATTATGGGACTACCTGAAAGCCATGATCAAAAAAAGTGCCTAGACATCATCTTTCATGAAATTATCAAGGAAAACTGCCCTAATGTTCTAGAACCAGAGGGCAAAATAAGTATTCAAGGAATCCACGCATCACCGCCTCAAAGAGATCCAAAAAGAGAAACTCCTAGGAACATTTTAGCCAAATCCCAGAGTTCCCAGGTCAAGGAGAAAATATTGCAAGCAGCTAGAAAGAAACAATTCCAGTATTGTGGAAATACAATCAGGATAACACAAGATCTAGCAGCTTCTGCCTTAACAGATCGAAGGGCGAAGGAATAGGATATTCCAGAAGTCCAAGGAACTAGGACTAAATTTGAGAAAGAGTGTTTACTAAGTTGTCCTGTAAAGTTACCACAAAATATCCCTCCAGATATGTAGAGTGAACTTTAGAGACGGTGAATGAAGGTGAATCACATGCAGAAAGGGCAGAGTGACTCTATTCTGGAGATATTTGTCTCCTATGGTGACCTTCCTGAGTTGGTATTTGACCTCAGTGTGTCTTATGGTCCTCTAGATACATTTGTTGCTTTTGATTGATGTTGGAGGTGGGGAGGATGAGAAAGAGATTTCCTTCAAGATCAACTAGATGCTCTCAGTGCTTTCCTGAAACAATTGCTAAAACTTCCCTGCTATTAAAAGCCTCCAGCAATTGTGGTTAACCAATCAGCTCTTACATTCCTGGCCCAAGTAAAAGATAAATTGACTAGAGGAAAAGGATCACAGGAAACATACATATTTTTAAGAACCTAACCATGTCTACTGATGATTGATTGCTACGTAAGGGTCTTGGAACCAGAGTTCCCCTCCCATTATTTGAACAGATCTTTTAGTTTTATGAACTGAGCACCCAGGTAATTGTTTATTTAGTGATTAGCAAGTTGTCTCTCCCACTGGTATGCCTCTCCCTCTGGGATTAGCTTCCATTTTTACTAGAGATAGCTAGATGTTAGAGTTAACCATACTAGATAAAGAGATAGGCATATATTTATATATATAGATAGAGATAATATATGTTATATATTTATGATAACATATACATATGTGTTTGTGATGAAAGCCATCTTGGAGCTCTATAGAAACTTTTCTTTTTAAAGATGGAATTCAGAAGGAGGCTCACCTCTTTTTAGGGCTGGGAATGTGACCACTCACACATATAAATCGCATAGGCACCTTTGCTTCTCATCTGGACACCTGATAGCACAAGTGATAAGAAACCATTGCTACATACTATTCCCAAGAGTAGGTGTTTTATCTACACACATATTTTAGGTGTGTTTAATATTTAGGTGTAAAGGCAAGGGGATTTGGGGGTGTATGATCACCATAATTTTTCAATATATTTCAATATGTTATGAAGAGTAGGTTTTTATCTGTCTGTAAAGGAGTTGTATATGGAGAAGAGTGGTATTTACAAATTTTTCAAAATGTTTTCTTTGGAGAATTCCATGGCATCACCCTGACCTGCCTCTGGTACTTTCCAGATCTGTAAGCATGGATAGTTCCATTAAGCTGTCTGAGTTATGTACTCCAGTCCACATGCTATGAAATTCCCCTTTCCCTTTAGCAGTCTGATGTGTTCAACCCATCACCAAAGGCCTTGGGAGGGTGCAGTTGGTAACATCTGCTCTCTCTTATTGGATGACAGGTGCTACATAGTCACTTATTCTTGGCCTTACATCCAGTGTCTTTGGTTGTAGAATGGTAGCACAAAGAGAGAAAGCAGTCTTCCTTTATGGCCTATACTTGTGTACAGAGTTATTAATTATTTAATTTAAGGTCATAGCCCTTAGTCCACATTGTCTGTAGCTTCCAGTTGCAGTTGACACCCTTTGTCCATATATATGGCAGCCAGCATTGGAAACAAGCTGAGATGACTGTTACGCTTCAAAGTGACTTTGGAGAGAGTTAGACATATATAGTCTGGGAACAGGGTCATTGGAGGTTTAGAGGAGTGGAAGAAGGAATAGTAAAGAAGGGCTGAGAGAAGAAGGGAGCAGAAGATGGAGTGCAGGATCCCTAAGGGGCCCTTAATTAGCATTCTTCAATGACCTCTATGATCCTATGACCATTCTCCTTTTGGGCCCTCATTTTCTCTCTATGTAATATGTTTGGACTTGATATATCTCTCAGGATGATCCTTCCCTACTTGCTTAGCCTGGTGCGATTTCTACCTGTGGAAGGAAGGCAGCTGAGAGGAGTGAAGGAAATATCCCATCATCCCATCCAACCTATCAGGGCAGGTTGGTGCTTTCTTCTCCCTTTCTCCTTCTCTTTTGTGCTTGGTTTGACCTAGAGATTTCCATTTGGGGCTGGCCTTAGAGACCAGGTGGCCAAGCAGTCACTGGGAAACAAGACAACTTCAAGTCTTGAACTTATAACATTCCCTTTCTGCCCCTACCCTGCATCTCCAAAAGTGTAATTTCTAACCTAGGCTTTGCAGCAAGGGTATTTTTAGCAGTGCTCAGTATTCCCCCTGGGATGTGAGGAAGAAATGGAAAACAGGTCATTTGGTAGCAGTGTCACTTACAATTAGATGTAATGGGGCTAATCAATGGACTGGCTCTGGCCTGAAGCAAGAGGATCTGGGACTGGGGGTTCAATTAGCTTCTTGTCTTAGGCTCTTTGTGCCTCCATCCCAGAAGCCGGTGGAAAATCCTTTCAGCCTTATATCTGATTCATATCGTGTATCTTCCCAAAAGGGGATAGAAAGTTATTTAGCACAGTGTATGTGATATTTACTTCCTCCACACCAAAGAAGCGTTTAAAACACAAAAGACTCCTAAACACATAGTACTTAAAACAGTATATGGAAATTGATGGTCTTCTCCAAGGGAGTTGATTCATTAAAACTAAATCCTGCTAAGTGGGATTGTTACATTTTATTTCACCACCTCATTGTGCCCTGTGCAAATAACTCCCTCAAGATCTGTGTCTTTTGGCAAGCTAGGCCAAGACTTGGGCCAAGCCTCACATCAGGTATTCATCAATCCCTTGGAATCACATTTGTAGGAGATAGGGGGCACCCTGCCCCCATCTATATATGGTTGGAACTACCTAAGGAATTCAACATCTTCTGTGTTTCCCAAAACACTCACAAAAAGGACATCTCTGATGATCACCTAATCTCAGGGAAAGAAAAACAAAGCAGATGAAGCATGCAAGGGTCCAAGGCCTAGGCCCATCTCACCAAGGCAGCACGTGCTCTCATTTCTATGTGTGAGCAGCCAGCATGGATTGGCTTGAAGTGAGGGAGAAGAGGCATTCCTTCTTCTCAAATCCAAGGGAGCCTCACAGAGTGTCACATGCTCAGCAGACACAGAAGAAGAAAGTGGAAGAAGTTGTCTCCCTTTAATGTGTACCAGATAGGCAGTTTTTTCAACTTGGTGACTGATGGAAGAGGTTTTGTTCCATTATCCCAAAGCACAAGTACTTTAGCACTCAGGCTCCAACCATCCTGAAGTAGTCAGTGATGTTCAGCTTGGGTCTATGGATACTCCATTGGGGGTGTACCAGAGAATATCAAGGGGCTCCTCATCACCTCCATTGTATATCTAGTCCCTTACAAAATATTAAAAATCCAGCCACATCAATTCCAATGCATAAACCTATAGATAGGAAATTGTAATTGTCCACCATATTGCTTAGATTTTTAAAGAAGGTGGCTCAGGACGGCATCTTGGGAGACACTTCTGGTAAGGAGGCATGGCATAGATAAAGAGCCAGCAAGAGACAGAAAAAGTGTAATAAGATAGGACCAGAACCAAGAAAGAAAACAAAGTTACAGAAACCCAGAGAGGAAAGGAGATACTTGAAGAGATGGTGTTGAGCAGTATCAGAGGATGCAGAGAACTCAAGAAAGATAACAATAAGCGAGAGACAATTTGATTTGGCAATTCATAGATTGTTGATAACCCCTCTCAGACAGAGAAGATTCAGTTGAATGATGAGGTCAAGAGAGGGAGAGGAAAGGCTAGAGACACACTGATTGGTTTTTTTGCAAATTTAATTGAGGAAGGAAGGAAGGAAGGAAATAAGCATTTACTAATCACCTACTATGTGTCAGGCAGTGTATTTTATCTTATTTGACTTTCACAACAGTTCTGGGAGATAGGTGTCTTATTATCCTTATTTACAGTTGAAGGAACTGAGTCAGACAGAGGTTAAAGTGACTTGCCCAGAGTCACAGAGCTAGTAAAGGTCAGAGGTCAGAAGTTAACTCAGGTCTTCTTGACTCCATGTCCCGTGCTCTATCCACCTAGCTGTATTTTGAAAGCAAAGGAGAGACAGAGGATAATTGCTGGTGGGCATGGTAGGATCTAGCAAGGGAATCTTTTTTTTGTAAGGATGGGGGTGGGACATAAACAGCAGGGAAAGAGTCAGTAGAGGGAGAGAAATTGAGAGAGAATATGGTGTGGAGGAAATACATACAACATACACTGTGCTAAATAACTTTCTGTCCCCTTTTGGGAAGATACTTGATATGAATCATATATAAGGCTGAAGAGATTTTCCACTGGCTTCTGGGATGGAGGCACAAAGAGCCTGAGACAAGAAGCTAATTGAATCCCCAGTTCCAGATCCCCTTGCTCCAGGTCAGAGCTGGTGGGGATCATCTGCTACAGAAGACAAGAGAAGATGGGATCAAGGGTGCCCATAGAAGGGTTGGCATCTTAAAGCAGATGGGCTATTTTGTCATTAAAGTGAGTGAGAAGGTAGTTGGTGGCAATATCAGATGGATGTGAAAG
>JAQQSK010014384.1:0-11138 GCA_028658325.1 Potorous gilbertii | reverse complement strand
GTTATTTGCAAAACTACACAGATATGGCCTACATTGAATTGCCTGCCTTCCCAAAGGGAATGGGTGGGGAGGGAGGGATGGGGATAAGTTGGAACTCAAAGTTTTAAGAACAACTGTTGAGTATTGTTCTTGCAACTAGGCAATAAGAAATACAGGTAATGGGGAATAGAAAGTTATCTGGCCCTACAGGACAAAAGAGAAGATGGGGTAAGGGAAGGGAGGGATGATAGAAGAGAGGGCAGATTGGTGATATGGGTAATTAGAATGTCCAGTGTATTGGGGAGGGGGAGGGGACAAATGGGGAGAAAATTTTGGAAGCCAAAATCTTGTGAAAATGAATGTAAAAAAAAAAGTTAAATAAATTTATTTAAAAAAAAAATACATTTCTATACTCCACTGCCTATATAGCTTATTTTCCAGTTGCATGCTAAAATAATTTTTAACAGTCATTCTTAAAGCTTTGAGTTCCATATTCTCTCCCTCTCTCCCCACCCACCCTCATTGAGAAAACAAGCAATTCAATATAGGTCATACATGTATAACAATGCAAAGCACTTCCATAATAGTTATGTTGTATAAGACTAATCACATTTCCCTCTGTCTTATCCTAGCCTTCATTTATTCCATTCTCTCCCTTGATCTGTCCTCCCACAATAGTGTTTGCTTCTGATTATCTCTTTCCCCAATCTGCCATCTCTTCTATTATCTTCCTTCTCCTGTCCCCTTCCCCCTTGCCTTCCTGCAGGATAAAATAGATTTCCATATCCAGTTGAATATGTTATTCCCTCTGTAAGCCAAATCCCATGACAGTACGGCTCAATTTCATCTCTCCCCTCTCCTCCTCCATTGTAAAAGTTCTTTCTTCCCTCTTTTATATGAGATGATTTGCTACATTCTACCTTTCCCTTTCTCTTACTCCTGGTTGGTTGTTGTCCTTCATCTTCAAAGAGGGCCAAAATGACATCACCTTTGCAAAGTGAAGTTTCAATGTGTCTGACTGTGGCTAATCAGACCAATACGAGCTCAGAATGCTCTACCACAGGGTGGGCAGATAGTCCGTATGAATATTTGGGGTGAATATCCCAAATTTTCACATCCTGTGTTTACTTTGTGCTATCTCAGTTCTGCTTTGCTCAAAGAGCACAGCACCTTTCTTACGTGGGCACACCATGTTGAGCAGTACTGTGCCAGTGTCTCCCATGTTGCACAGTCAAATCCAAAGTTCTTGAGAGAGACCTTGAGAGTGTCCTTGTATCATTTCTTCTGGCCACCATGTGATCACCTGCCCCATGCAAGGTCTCCATAAAATAGTCTTTTTGGCAAGCATACATTTGGCATTCGAACAACATGGCCAGCACTCTCTGTAGCATAGTTTGAATACTTGGCAGTTCAGTTCGAGCAAGGACGTCAGTGTCTGGTACCTTATCCTGCCAGGTGATCCTCAGAATCTTTCTAAGACAGTTCAAGTAGAAATGATTCAGTTCCCTGGCATGGCACTGGTAGACTGTCCATGTTCCACAGGCATACAACAATGAGGTCAGCACAACAGCTCTGTAAACCTTCAGTTTGGTAGTCAGTCTAATACCTCTTCTCTCCCATACTTTTCTTTGGAGACTCCCAAACACTAAGCTAGCTCTGGCAATGCATGCTTCAATCTCATTGTCAATGTGTACATCCATGGAAAGTACACTACGAAGGTAGGTGAACTTATCCACAGCATTCAAAACTCCATTTGTTGTAACTGATGGTTCCTTGTATGGATGGTGTGGTGGTGGCTGATGGAGTACCTGTGTTTTCTTGGTGTTAATTATCAGGCCAAAATTAGCACAGGCAGCAGAGAATTGATCCATACTTTGTTGCATCGCAGCTTCAGAGCTGCATTGAGTGCACAGTCACCTGCAAACACAAAATCATGCACCAACACTCCCTCCACTTTGGTTTTGACTTGTAGCCTTTTCAAATTAAAGAACTTACCATCATTATGGTAATTAACCTTGATGTTCATCCTTATTGTCATCATTTGACAATACAATGGAAAAAATGACGCTAAAAAGCATGGGAGCAATCACACAGCCCTGTTTCACGCCATGGGTGACTGGGAAGGCATGAGAGCGTTGTCTGCTATCCAGAACGCAGGCAAACATGCCATCATGAAAATGACATACAATAATGATGAACTTCTCTGGGCAACCAAATTTTGACATAATTTCCCATAAGCCCTCATGAGTAACAGTGTCAAAGGTCTTGGTCAGATCTATAAACATTGTGTACAGACCTCTGTTCTGCTCCTGGCATTTTTCCTGGAGTTGTTAGGCAGCAAACACCATATTGAGTGTTCGTTGACCCTTTCTGAAACCATACTGGCTCTCAGGTATATGATTATCTTCTAGGTGAAGGATCAGCCTATTAAGGAAGACTCTAACAAGAATCTTTCCGGCAATGACTAAGAGAGAGACACTCTCCTCCCGTGATTGTCACAGGACATTCTATTCCCTTTACCTTTATAGAGATGGACAATGGAGGCCTCCTTGAACTCTTGGGGGATAACCTCCTCTTGCTATATAACCTGAAAAATTCAGGCAGCTTTTATATGAACAATGGTCCCCCTACCTTGTAAATCTCAACTGGAATAGAATCAGCACTAGGTGCTTTGCCACATGAAAGGAACTTAATGGCCCTCAAAATATCTTCTTCAGTTGGAAGTTCAGCTAAGGAGGAACTGACTTCCACCTGAGGTCAATGGCCTCAGCATTGATTGATGGTGGTCTGTTGAGGACACTATGGAAGTGTTCAGTCCATTCCTCTAGGATCATGTCCTTATCAACAATCAGTGTGGTTCCATCAACACTGAGTAGTTGTGATGCATTATAGGTTTTTGGTCCATAAAACTTTCAGGGTATCATAAAAGCACTTTGGATTTTTACTATCAGCATAAAACTGAATTTCATCTTCCTTCTTACTGAGCCAGAAATTCTGCATCTCTCTGTTTTGCTTGTACTTTACTTTTGATTGAATTAAATGCTGCCTTCTTAGAGATGGATGAACTATTCTGCTGGTAAATCCTGTGGAGTTCTCATTTTTCATTTAGCAGCTTCTAGATTTCCCCATCATTTTCATCAAACCAGTTTTGGTGTTTAAGAGTATTCTGACCCAGATGAGCAATTGCAGTGCTGTACTGTTGCCAACTGTGTGTTGGTTTAACTTTCCCTCCAAGTTAGCAACAAACTGTTCATGCTCAGAGAAGAGCTCTAATTTGTTCACATTAATTCTTCTAGTATTCACTTTGCCTTGGGGTGGCACTTTTGATGAATGCAAATATTTAGCTTGGAAAAGATAAGTCTATGATCAGTCTAGCACTCTGCACTATACATTGCCTTTGTCATTCTCACATCTTGTC
The DNA here is from genome assembly GCA_028658325.1 of Potorous gilbertii. Taxonomy (NCBI): domain Eukaryota; kingdom Metazoa; phylum Chordata; class Mammalia; order Diprotodontia; family Potoroidae; genus Potorous; species Potorous gilbertii. The sequence continues at coordinate 7,741 of JAQQSK010014384.1, read as the reverse complement.
TGTCTCTTCTCCTTACAATCATATAGTCTATTAGATGCCAATGTTTGCTGCAAGGATGCATCCAAGAAGTTTTATTGCATTTAGGTAAACAGAAAACAGCATTGGTGATGAGAAGGTCATGTGATCCACAAGTCTTCAACAGTAAATGACCATTGCTGTTGCTATTTCCAACTCTATTCCTCCCTAGAACTCCCTGCCAAGTCTGGTAGTCTGAGCCTACTCTAGGATTAAAATCACCCAGAATGATAAGCTTGTCGTCTTTTGGCACATTGATGATGAGGGTCTCTAGGTCTTCATAAAATTTTTCTTTGACCTCATCAAGGTGAGAGCATAGGCATCGATTATGGTGGCATGATGTTTTCCTACAAGTGGCAATCATGTTGTCATGAACCTGTTATTCACTCCTTTTGGCAGGCATACCAACTTGTTGACTGGAGTAGTTTTGGTTGCAACACCAATGCCAGCTTCATGTTCCCCTTCACTGCAGACACTTCAGAAAAATGTGTATCCATCTCCAACTTCAGTAAGCTGGCCTACATTTGCCAGCTTTGTTTCACTCAGGGCTGCTATTTAGAAGCAATACCTGTTGAGTTCTCTTGCAACAAGAGCAGTTCGTCTTTCAGATCTACTAAATTTTGTGTTGTCTGAAAATATGCACACATATCATGTGCCAGTGGTGAGTAGAATAATCTTTGCAAATGTTTTTGTACATTTTTTACATTTCTTTCTGTTTCCACTGCAGAATGGGATTCCCTGCCTGCTGGGGTAATCTGTCCAGGGTTGGATAAGCAGACAATTTTTAGAGCACCTTTTCTAGCCCCCTTCCTCACGTGAGGAGGTGAGCAGCACAATCCTTAAAAGACTGCTCAGACACCTAGGGGGTTGCGAGTCCCACTGCTGCTTCCAGTGAGAAATGAGCCTATAGCCTGGGCTGCCTGTGTGCAGAGTTTTGACTACAGCTCCCAGTGCATTCACACCTGCTGCTTCATCACTTGTCTGTCACCACAGGACTTTGAGGTATAATAGTAAAATGGTATGGGTAATGTCTTTTGATTCATGCATAAATTGGATTTAAGAAAGGCAGAGTTGCACAAAGTCATCAACCTCACTCTCTCCTCCAGAGTCATCATAGTCCAGTGGCAAGACAGTCAAGACGATTGGCAATAGCTCAGGATGCAGTGGATGACCTTGGCATCATCCGTGTGTAACCAAGCTCTAAGCGCTCCACTTTGCCTGCTTCAGCTGCCCTCAAGGCCATTGGAACAAATTATTCTCATCTGCCCATTCCACCAGGGGAAGTCTTCACATGTTTGGGGTAGATACTCCCCTAACTCACTAATGGTTTTGAGACCCCTTGACTACCCTTAACCTAGTCTGGCTCATCTGCTGAAATGGTTTATAGGGATGTGGCTGCTGTGCATGCTGTGCTTCTTGGAGTCACAGGTGAGAGCTGAGTGGAACGGTGGACACCAATGGTAGAAAGCAGCCCTGAAAAGGACTTGGCAGTCATCACACCAAAGGTACTAGTCCTCTCTGAAAGCAACCTACCCTCCTATGCAAGGAAGGAAAAAGGGTAGAGTCTTCCAATGGGGACTCCTAAGTAGGGACTGAGCCAAGAGATTACAGGAATAAATCCACATAACCCACACTACCCATTAAATGGTGGAGCTAAGGGATAGAGATGCCTAACTGTGGGGTTCCCCAAAAGACACTGTGGTACTAAGCAGAATATATAACCACCCTCATACATGGGCATGTGATTGCCAACCCCTGGCCTTCATCAACAAAAAGAGCCAGGTAACTAAGTATCAGCACACCTTAACATTTAAATAAGCATTCAGTTAATTGAAGGAAAGTTTTGTTGAATGACTGGAGAAAACAAACTAGAATTTATAAGAAAGGTTCCTGAAAATAAAACAACCTTCCAATGAGGAATTATATCCCAAAGATTAGTGACAACGAATTGCTTTCAGCAGGTGTCTTCCTAAAGTAGTTATTCAACTCTGAGCAAGTATCCCAAGCACAGCTGTATCATTAAGTCTATTGCAGAGGGGAATGACGCTGGAGAAGGTGTTTCCAAATGGCTTCGGATGACCAGACCAGGAACTTCCTTTCTCTTAGTCTTTTCTGCTTTGCTATTACCCCTGCTAATCCTCACCTTACAGAACTTTGCCCATTAAAAAGAAATGTCTATCATTCCTGGCTCCCAGTCATCAGCATCATGGTGGTTGAATTATGAGGACCACAAATCTTCATGTTCTTTTTCTTTGATGGTTGTGTTCTTGTCTCCCATGTAATCATGACCCATTTTTTCAGATCTGACTAAGCATCATAATTCCTCCTTTAGGATATCTCTTAAATCTCAAAGCCTGTCTCCACTATAAATGGGTAAAATTATTCATCTTGTTCTGGGATACAAAGGTGAATACCTACTATCCTCCATTAAGACTCTAGGAAGACAATATACTTTCCATCTATAAATTTGATGGTGGCATGGAGAAACAAAGGGGTTTTACTGAAGATTCCCTAGGTTAGGGCTCTTCTTTTAGAAATTTCAAGAGACCAATAACTCAGTTTAGGATCATTTTGCTCATAGTTCAAAAATCCAGGGTGATAATCATTGAACATTTCTACGTTATTCAGCAGTTTTAAGTGAATGAACGTGAAACACTCAAAACCCTACTGTAGATCTATTAAACATAAATAGCTGATGAAGCTGAAAACATTCCCCAGAGATTACAAAGATTTTCTTCTTTTCCTAAAAGGCCTAACCTTTCTCATGCAGCTAAGTTGTAGATGCAATGGTTATTTTGTACACAGGGTGGCAGTACTACTCCATCATGGACCAGGTTTATACTAATGCAATTTCATCCTGCCATATAATGGTCTCTGCATTTGTGGTGCAGTTAATGCACCTGGAGGCAAAGGACTTGGGATCAAATTCCAACTCTGTAACTTAGTACCTGAATTTCCATAATTCGTTTTCCTCACCTGTAAAATAAGGGGATTTGACTAGATCAGTTCTCAAACTTTTTGGTCTCAGGATGCCCCACCTCCTCCCAGCTTCTTACACTGTTAAAAATTATTGAGAACTCCAAAGTGATTTTGTTTATATGGGTTATATGTATCTATCAAAATTACTGTATTAGACATTAGAACTAATGAAATTTTAAAATATTTATCACTTTATTTAAAGATAATGCTAAACTCATTCCATACTGACATAAAAAGTATGTTTATGAAAAATAACTATTTTTTCTACAACAAAAGAAAAAGTGAGAATAGCACTGTTTTACATGTTTTTGCAAATCTCTTTAATGTCTAGCCTGATAAAACAGTTAGATTCTGCTTCTGCCTGTAGTCTGCTAAGATATGTTGTTTTTGTTGAAGTAAATGAGGAAACATTAGGTTTGTAGTTGGAAAATGAAAAAAATATTTTAATAGGTGACACCTTTGTTTTATAATGAAAATAGTTTTGACTTCATGGACCCCCCCGAAAGAATTTTGGGAACCCCTGGGGTGTGCAAACTACATTTGGAGGACTGCTTGACTAAAAGATCTCTAAGGTTCCTTTCCCCACTAAATCTTTGCTCCTATGATCTCCCACTTGACTGTAAGATTCACACAGCTAGTAAGAGTCTGAAGCCTGACTCCAGACCCAGTTGTGCCTATTATAACTTACAGTTTGGACCATTTCACAGATGTCATGGTGAACAAATCCTCATGAACCACATTCAGAATACTGCTTTCTGACTCCAACCTAATTTCATGTATTGCAATTTAGGTCAGTTTTCTTTTACATCCTCAGTACGAGACTACTTCGTTTTATTGTGCTTTGCTTTATTTGTTCTTCCCAAATATTGCATTTTAAAAAAAAACAACTGAAAATTACGTTGACTTAGTTACCCTATGTACGCAGCCCTACTTATCAGCCAGTATTAGGGGAGGCTCTGGAGACACCAAGTCTGCAACTTTTGTGTTACCTGCTCTTTGCCACACGCCTCTGCCTGCAAATTGTCACGTTCTTGCTACCTTGGGGGAGATGCAAGGGCCCAATTTCTTTTGCTGAGGCAGACCTATCCAAAGTGTCTTAAAGTTAATATAAAAGCAGTCCCTACCTTGAAGCCATTGCTGATCTCCAGTGTTGCTACTTTGACATACTTATAATGAAATTCTTTTCATTAATGCTCTCTGTCCTGAGTTTTGCCTCTTTAATCAGGGTGAAAGCTCAAATGAAGAATTTTCCTTTCAACAAAATCCCACATCAAGGAAGTCTATTGGCTCAATTTCTCAATGGCATGTGCTTACGTGGTATCTGTGTCATATTTTGCTAATTCTTGCAACATTTCAAACTCTGTCATCATTATTACATCTGTTACAGTGATGCTGAGCATGGCTCTTTGATGTTATTATTGTGAATTGTTTTGAGGAACTGTTAACTGCTCCCATATAAGACATCAAACAATCCAATAATGTTGCGTGTATTCTGACTACACCTACCAGCTGTTCCCATCTCTTTCTCCTCAGGTCTCCCTATTTCCTGAGACAAAACAATATTGAAATTAGGTCAATTAATAGCCCTACAATGACTGCTAAGTGTTCAAGTAGAAGCAAGAGCCGGTTGATGCAGCAAACTTCACTATTGTCCAATTTTAAGAAATTGCCACAGACACCTCAACCTTCAGACATCACCACCCTGACCAACATGGAGGCAAGACCTTCCACCAGCAAAAAACATTATGACTCACTGAAGGTTCAGCTGGTGATTAGATTGTTTTTTAGCAATAAAGTATTTTTTAATTAAGGTATGTGCATTTTTAGACACAATACTATTGCACACTTAATAGACTACAGCATATTGTGAACATAACTTTTATCCACACTGGGAAACCAAAAACTTACTTTATGGCAATACTCACTTAACTGGAAATGAATCTGCAATATCTCCAAGGTATGCCTATACAGGTAAAGAATGAACTATCCACTCTTTGCCTGCTATTGTATAACATCTGTTCTGAGCCTTGGAAACCATTATGGATGTTCTCCTTACTCAGCTTACTTTGCTTTCTTTTTCTCCACATGAAATGTCCTTTCATTATAGCAACCCTAGGAAGTGAGTAGTTCAAGGATTACTATTGCCATTTTACAGGCGAAGGAAGGAAAGTTTAAAGATATTTAGTGATTTGGCCAAAGTCTTATATCTAAAAAATGTTGGAAACGTAATTTGAATCCAAGTAACCTCTGTGCTTGTGTAATGGCTATAGACAGAGCCAGGTGGCTCTTAGGTAATTGTTCAGTCCAAGTAGATTGGCCAACCCAACAGATGCATTCTCCCTAGGTCTGAGAATTTCATTTCTTGTAGCAACCATAGCCTTCAGATTTAGAAAATATCCTCAAAGAAGAATAGGTTGGAGGGCTATAAAACAGAGCTTAAGGTTTTCTGTTGATTTGGGAAGAGGACATTATAAAACATTGTATCTGTTCTCTCCCAATACATTTAGTCTTGAAAAAAAACCCAACACCGCTATATACGGACATGAAGATTTGACTTCCCCAACCTCCCCTTTTAGTGAGAGGTAAGCATCCTGCTCTCTAGAACGGAGGACCCCAGATCAGACCCATTCTGAGAAAGCTCTTTCAACATAGCTACAATATATGACTATCTCAGAGTAATTTCCCTAGGGAATGGAGTGAAAGTGGAGCAGGTATAGAGGACTACCTGAGGAAAATCCTCCTTTCCAATGAACCTTTTCTGTAGCTTATAGTATTAGAGGTTTAATGTTTAATTTAGTTTTTGTATTTATTAATAATTTAACAATACTTAATTTAAGATTATATATTAAAATGTAAATTGGGAAATATTTAACAAAATAAAATACAAAAACCATGTTTTTCTGGATCAACATGAGGCCCAGCAGAGATCTTAGGGGTCCCCTTTCTGAGTTTGACAGCCCTGGGTTAAACCCCTGAAAGGTTGTAACTTGCCCAAGGTCCTCCAGTCAGCACATGTCAGAAGTGGAATAATGGCAGTAACAATGACCAACACTTACGTGATGCTGACTAGGTGCCACGTACTGTGCTAAGAACTTAAACTGTTACCTCATTGGATCCTCACAACTAGGCGCTATCATCATCCCCATTTTACAGATGAGCAAACTGAGGCAAATAGAGCTTAAGTGACTTGCCCAGGGTCACACAACTTGTAAGTTTCTGAGGCTGGATTTGAATTCAGGTCTTTCTGACTCTCAAAACCAGCTCTCTCCCCAACACGCCACCATAAGAACAGTAAGGATAACTGATATTTATACAGCATTTTACTCTGGGCTATCCACAGCATCCTCCAGTCTGAACCCTCCACTCTTTGGTTCATATTCCTTATGGTTAGAGGATTCAGTGATTATTTATTCCCTTTTTTCCTAAGCAGAGTGGGTCCCTCAAATCTATTAAGACAGATAAAGGGAAGGGCCTCCCTTGTTCTTGCTGTTTCTGTTCTCTAACCAGAGAGTTAGAGAAGTTAAATGATTGATGATAAGGGTGGCAAGGGTTCAGGTTGGAAGGACTTTTCATATTAATAGAGGAGTTAAAATTTGATCCTAACGGCAACAGAGAACTATTGGTTTTGAATGATATAGTGGGATCCAACACTTTAGCAGTGATGTGGAGACAGGTACCCAAAGGAGGGGGGATGGATTTGAAGAAGGGATATCAATTAGAAGGCTACACACTAGGAGTCCAGGAGAGAAGCAATGTGGACCTGGACTAAGGATTGTGTCTGGGGAAAATAGAAAGGAGGGGATGCATAAGAGAAAGATGCATACTCACCAACCCTGTACCTTCCAGGACTAAAGATTCCCTCCTTGCCCTCTACTCCCCTGAATATGGTGTCCCTTAGGGCAAGAACTGTCTGCTTTTTTTCTTTGTCTACACAGCATTTTCCACATAGAAAGTGCTTAATAAAATTTTTTCCCTCATTCATTCATTCATGTAAAAATCAACAAGACTTGAGAACTAACTATGTGGGGTGAGAATTAATAAAGAGTCAAAGCTAAGGTCTAGTTTTTGAACGTGGATGATTAGAAGGATGCTAGTGCCCTCAGTAGAGATAGCAAAGTTCTGAGAAAGTTTGGGTTGAGGGGAAAGATAAGTTTAGTTTTTGACATGTTGAGTTTGGGATGCCTATGGAACCTCCAGATGCCCATTCAAACAAACATTCAGGTCAATAAAGCAATTTCAGCTTCAAGTTTCACCACCTATAAAATGAATCGGATTGGATGATATCTGTAAGAACACTTAGCACAACACCTGACATATCTGAAGTATCCAAACAGCTATTAATGATGCAGGCCTGGAGCTCAGAGGAGAGACTAGGTTTGCATCTGGCAGTCATCTGCTTAGGGAGAATATTTGAACCCATGGGAGATAATGAGGTCAATGAAGGAGAAAGTATATGCAAATAAAATGTTCGGAAGGATACATCTAAAAAAATTTGGGGTGGGGTGAGTGGGTGTGACACACGTAATGATCCAGCGGAGGAGACTGTTGAGAGGAGGATGATGACTGAGAAAAGGCCATCAGATGTGCCTCTTAAAGAGACCACTGGTAACCTTGGAAGAACAGGGAGGCTGGCTTGTTGCGGGGAGGTTAGTTGCAAGAACCTTCTCAGGAAGAGACAGGAGGAGGAGGAGGGGGAGGAGGAGGAGGGGGAGGAGGAGGGGGGAGGAGGAGGGGGAGGAGGAGGAGG
>JAQQSK010014383.1:0-11138 GCA_028658325.1 Potorous gilbertii | reverse complement strand
GCACAGCCAGTGAAAATGACCAGAGTTGAGAGATGGAGTATCTTGTTTGGAGAACAGTAAGAAGACCAGTGTTGCTGGATGACAGAAAATAAATGTACTAGAGCAAGATCTAAGATTAGAAAGGTGGGAAGTGGATAGGTTATGAAGGATTTTAAAGACCAATGATAATTTTTTTTATTTAATCCTGAAGTTAAAAAGAACCACTGGAGTTTATTGAATTGGGGTGGAGATGAGCAGGATATGATCAGACCTTCATTTTGGGAAGAGAAATGTGACAGCTTAAGTGGAAGAAGGACTGGTGTGGGGAAAGACTGGAGGTAGACAGTCCAGTTGTGAGATAGTAAGGACTCAGAGTGCTGGCAATGTCAGAGAAGAGAAGGTCTCATAGAATTTGAATTCAGATCTCCCTGCTTTCAGTTGTAGTACTGTATTCACTGTGTTACCCAGCTATATGATCCTCTAAGCTTTATATGGAGGAGACATTGTTGAGTTATGACAGCTAGGAAAAGGCTTTAAAGGGTCACTAGGGAGCAAAAAGTATGTCTGCATCTCTTCCTGGCCTTGTGTGTCAGAGAAGGAACAGGCAACTTTGGAGTGGGTGACAAGAGAGATGGTGAAAGGTGCGTTTCAGTGAGCACTGGAAGATGGAGGGTATAGGAAGGGAAGACAAAGGAGAGAAGATTTTAGGTGGTGACATAATGGATAGGGGTGCTGGTCCTAGAGCCAGGAAGATTCACCTTCCTGAGTTCAAATCCAGCCTCAGACACTTACTAGTTGTGTGACCCTGGGCAAGTCACCTAACCCTGTTTGCCTCAGTCTCCTCATCTGTAAAATGAACTGGAGAAGGAAGTGGCAAATCACTCCAGTATCTCTGCCAAGAAAACTGCAAATGGGTTAAGAAGAGTCAGACATGACAACATAAAAAGAAGGGAATACCATAGAAAGGAGAAAAAAAGAACATTAGGGATTATTGAGATCTAGAACTGAGCCAGATAGGGATAAAGATGTGGAGAGGGATAGGCAGGGGAAAAGAGTTTCACAGAGAAGAAGAAAGCAGATGGACCTGAGGAGAAAGGGGTCAGCCCTTCTCCTCCCACTCCTATCTCCAGGCTTTATTAACAGCAATCCCACTGCTTTGCCTTCTTCCACACAAGCCTCCTCCATCACCTCCCATTGGGCACAGAACCATGAAATAGGTAGATAATAGGCTCTGTGCCACAGCAGGATGGAGGCATGAAACCCCCCTTTTCTCCATGGGACCAAGCAGCACTTAGCCCAGATGTCAACACAAGGGGCAAAGGCCTGGCTGCTCTGCCTTCATTATATCTCTGCCCAACCTCCCCCTCGAGGTTGTGAGTAAAGCTACTGGTGAACTTTGGGGAAAGTCTACAGAAAGGCATTATCTGAGAGCTGCAGACCCTGACAGAGCGGAGAATGGGGCTCATCTTGGATGATCGTTGGGTAAATGCAAGTTCTGAAGTGCAGCTGTTGAGGGCCATTCTCAGAACAATGTCTAGATGAACCCGACAGTGCATACTGTTCAGTGATTGCTTCCTCCTTCTAACAAAGTGCTATAGTTGAGACTGAGATCACCTCTAAACACCGTCATTATTTTCCCATCCATTTTAGTTCAGGGAGGAAATTCTATCTAGAAAATAATTTCCTTTGTATTGGAGTGACCTACTGTATGTTTTAAGCATGGGAAATAGGAAAATCATACATTTTGACTTGTGTGTTTCTTCCCCCTCCTGGTATAGGAAAAAGAATAACACAGTGGAAAAAACATGAGAATCAGAGGACATGAGTTCAAATCTTCCTCTTATGTATAACTATCTATGTGATTTGGGGCAAGTCACTTAACATCTCTGGGCCTCAGTATCTCATATTTAAAACAAGGATGGCTGGTCTAGATGACTTCACCTCAAAATCTAAAATCTGATGAAGTGAGCTAAATCTGGGCAGGAAAGGCATTTGGAAGGTAGCCTTAGTAAGTGATCGCAGGAGTTATAGTCCAGTCCCTTTATTCATACAGGAGGAGACAGAGGAAGGCCTGGAGAGATGAAGGGATTTACCTAAGATCAACCAGGTAGCAAGAGGCAGAGTGAGAATTTGAACCCAGAGCCTCTGACTCCAAAGTGAGCACGCTTCCCACTGCATCGAGTTGCAGCATTTCTTAGTGATAAATGCCCTTGTGCCCACTGATAATCAACAGGGTGGGTAGCATGTAAGACCTCAATGGCAAGAATTATTTTGTTTCTGTCTTTGGACCGACATCACTGGGGACAATGACTAGTACACTAGAAGGTAAGCTCCTACTGAATGGAATAGGCTGGAATTGAGTGGTAGAGTTGTAATCTTTAGATCAGTGTTACAGGAAGTAAAAGATGAGTCTTTGGGTCCCTTACACTGGGAGAGAGGCTGGTCTTGACGAGACCACCAAACACCTCTCCTCAACTGTCATTCCCCAATGGCTGAAAATGGTTTGATAATTTTTGATCAACGATACTAACTTTCTTTTTGGAAAGGACTTTAAATTTAATATTATAGTACTGTTGATTTTTTAATTGAAAAGTTCTCTGAAATTTTAACTATTTCGTTTTTCTTGTAGGATTATCTGTTTTCCTTTTCTAATGAAAGGGTATTGTGGTAATGGTTCCATGTCTGTGTTTTTATCAGTATAGGGAACTTGGCAGACATCAGGGGAGGGATTCATTATGGAGTAACTTAGAAATCAAGAGTCTCTGAAGAAGCCCTGGACTTGAGTATGGTAATGCAGCTTGTGTATGTTAAAGATAAGACTTGAACCCAGATCTTTTAACTCCAGTATATTAACTGGCTCTCTTTCTAGTATGTTATGCTTATTAACTTATTAGTTGGCCCTCTTTCTAATACTCTACACTGCTTTAGTTTATTTGGAGCACATTTAAATCATTTTAGCTGGATGTAAATATATAAATAATATGTATATGCCTAGCTATATGTCTGTGCAGCAAATAAGATTGATTTTGCATGTGTATACACACAGCCATACATATCTATAATAAACATTCTATTATGGTAAATTCTGAGTAAATATTAGCCAATTTAATTTGAAATAATTTAATAGTATCTTTCAGAAGATTCCAAACCATGTAGAGAATGAGCCCTGAAGTTATAGTAGGAGGACCTTGATTCCAAATCTGGCTCTTCTTGCTCCTGTGTGAATTTGTTCTCTGAACCTCAGTTTCCCCTTTTGGAAAATATGAGTGGGCTAGGTTTCAACTAGATAATCTCTAAGATCCCTTCAGCCTCTCTCCAGAGGTCCTTTGACCTCTCTTAGCTCCTCACCACACACATATAGAGAGAAGGAGAAGGGGAGAGAGAGAGAGAGAGAGGAAGGGAGGGAGACAGAGAGAGACAGAGAGAGGGAGAGAGAGGGGGGAGGGAGAAGGAAAGAGGGAGAGAGACAGAGAGAGAGAGGGAGAGAGAGAAGAAAGAGAGAGAGATTTTTAACTTGGGGTCTGTAAATTTATATTTTTTGATAGCTTGATAACTATGTTTCCATAAATTTGGTTTCCTATATAATCTTATGTATTTTATTTTATGCCTTTAAAAACTTAAGTCTGATAAGTCTGGACTTCACCAGACTGCCCAAGAAGTCCAAGGACACACACACACACACACACACACACAGAGTAAGAATTCTTAAACTAAATCTCCAGAGACCTTTTTCATTCTCTTTATCCTTTAATTTTTTGATTTTCCACTCCCCTTACCATGTACACTCAAAAAAGACTGGACAACATAAAATTTCAATTGCATTATGTGTGTAAATATATATTATGTTGTATCATATAATTTTATATTATATACAATGTATTATATTGTCATCCAGGCAAAGCCCACCCTTCAAAATGCAGAGGAGTCCAAGTAGAAAAGTTTTATTAGGAGGAAAATCAGATACAGTGTCAAGGCCCCCAGTACAAAGTACATAGAAGCCCACAGCCCAGGAAAGGCAGGGGAGATTTATGCTTGAAAATCACAGAGGAGAGGTTCAAGGAGGGCTTGGGGGAAAAAAGAATCTATCCCAGGAATAAGTGGACATAGAAGCAGGATGTTTTGCAGAAACAGTTGACTTCAAGGGGCTGGATTGGGCCAGTTTCGTAGTAGGAGGAGGAGTCATAGCTCATCAAAGGTCTCTGGTTGTTAGCAATACTTTGACTCACTTCAGGCTCCTGACTAGCTCCTTCCAGCAAACAGGATTACTCTGTGTCCAGTGCACCTGCCTGGCAAGCTAACTCATAGAAAACAGACAATCTTTCAGGGGGTCCTTCCACAATATTATATCATATTATATTATATCTTATACCATATCAAATTGTATTATATCGTATTATATTATATTGTATAGGTTACTATAGTATATTATTGCAGATCGTGATAGAAATTGATAATTCCCAGTAGGTAGAATGACCAACCCAAGCAATCAATGTTACATAATAGCATATCTAATCTAGGAAGGCCCTCTCAGTACGGAAAACCTCCTTTGTGTGTGCCTGTGACCTCCCACCCCCACTTTCTGCCTTCTCCCTTAGTTAGGCAGGTACCTATCATTAAGTGTAGGCAGAATGCCAATGCTTCAGGACTGTCTCATTTTCTCCTCATGCATGCAGATTGCCAAGTGGCCATTGGTTGTCTTTTCGCCACGGCAGGTCATTGACTTCTCTGGTTTTTATGACTCCCTGAATTCCCTCCTTTTATAGGGTAACTGTTTGGCATTTTGCCTCATTCTGCAGGTTAATGGTTTCTCAGTGAGTTTGCTGGCCTTGGGAGTACCGAATTGAAACTGTACACTCCCGCATCTTTATCGAGCAGCTGCTTATAACAGTCATCATCTCCTCTAAGGTTACTTGGCTCCCCACTCCATTTTAAAAGGCCCATTACAATCACGCATTATTCTATGAATCTTCTTTACCCAGTGACTCCCAATGGGCTGAAGCTCCCAAGAGCAAAGGATGTGTTGCTTGCTTCAGCCCCTCTAGCATCCTTTTAAAAGTCAGTATTTGAGGTCTGTGTGTTCTGGGCAAATGACATATTTTAAAGGGTATAAGAATAACACTTGAGGTTTTCTCATTTCTGTGAAAGTTCTACAGAGCTGTAGGGATTTTCCCGGCCTGAGAGAGCTGTGTTATTAGGGTCTTCAAGGAGACTGGATGGTCATTATTTGGTGTAACAAAATGTATGCAAGCATAGAAACTTCTCCCTTTTCCACTAAAGGAGGCTTCTAAAGGTCATTTGGATAGGGGTTAGGATAGATTACTTTTTATTTAACCTTGGCTAACTCATCTTTCTTATTTGGTGAAGAAAACTGTGTTTCCAATTAAGATATTTTTAAAAATCACAGTTATATCACTAACAGTGCCCAGATGGACTAGAAAAAAAATGATTAAAATAATATGTGGTCTTTGGAATACTTGCGGTTTGGTTTGTGGTGCTGATTTGGTGTCTTTATCATATTATTATATCACTTTTTTGTTATTAGCAATTGCACACAAATCACTGATTTCCCATGTGAATGTATGTGTGAGTGTGTGTGTGTGTGTGTGTGTTGTTAGAGGGAACTCTTGAAACAAATATACACAGTCAAGTAAAACAAATTCCCTCATTGGCCACATCCCCCAAAATATGTCTCAGGTTGTACCCTGCCTGGGTCTATCACTTCTATCAGGAGGTTGGGCATTTTTTTCCCTAGTGAGTCCTCTGGGGTCAAGGTTAGTTATTTTCCTGACCAAAGTTCTTAAGTCTTTCAAAGTTATCAAAAATAATCTTCTAGTACATTGCCTTATTCATATGCCTACCTCTCACCAGAGTGGTGGACTTGGAGTCAGGAAGAACTAAGTTGAAATCTTGCCTCAGATACTTCCTTGCTGTGTGGCCTTGAGCCAATCACTTCTTCCAGACTCAGTTTTCTCATCTATAAAATTGGTATAAGAATGGCACCTATTTCTCAGGGTTATTGCAAGAATCAAATGAGATAATATATGTGTAGTACTTTGTGGACCCTAGTCCTAGTTAGTAGTACTTAATAAATACTTGTTGAATAACATTTTAAACTTCTCTCAGTGTTGTTAATCACTCATTTTTCAGTTACATCCAACTTCATGACTCTTTTGGGGGATTTTCTTGGAAAAGATACTGGAGTGGTTTGCTGTTTCCTTCTCCAGCTCATTTTACAGATGAGGAAAGTGAGGCAGAGTGAAGTGACTTGCCCAGGGTCACACAGTTAGTGAGTTTCTCCAGCTAGATTTGAACCTAGCTCTTCCTGACTCCTGGTCCACTGCTCTACCCATCTCACCACCTACCTGCTCTGAGTTCTAGAGTTAGGCAATGAAAGCTGTGCCAGGGCCCTGAATTTAAAAGGACACAAATAGCATTTTCAGGAGAGTGGAAACAGTTGGGTGCCCAGTTAAGAAGAAGAATTAGTTAAACTAGGAAGCTGCCAGATGGACCACATCTTCTCATTTTTGGCCACATCCCAGGTGAGCTCTGCCCACCTGTGTCCCCTGCAGTAGCTGGGCACAGCTGATTTGAGGGCATGATCATGCTGCTTTGTTGCTTGCCCTTGGCATGCTTTATGCCACCACAAACACAGAAATTGCTCATTCAGGCTCTGAATGAGACCTCTTTGGCTCTTATTATATTATATAGACTCTTCCCCCAGTCTTTCCAGAGCTTTCCATAACCCAGCTCACACCTACCTTTACTGTTTCATGTCCCACTGGTCCTTTTCTCTAATCCAGCCAAACTGGTTTCCTCACTCTTCCCTGATCCTGTACTGTTGTTTCCCATTTCAGTATACTTGGGTACTTTCTTTCCCACACCGTGAACCCTTTCTTTACCCATTGCTCTTCAGGTTTGTCCTCTCATAATTCTCTAGAACTGTTTTTTGTCTTCCAAGACGTTACTTTGCAAATTTCAGAAATGATGAGCCTAAGAATGTCCTCCTTCAGTGCTTGGAATAATGACTGCTGCTTGGCTGCCCAAAGTATCAGAGCCTTGTTGATATTCTGGGAGAGGCATAAAAGAAAATGGAATCTCACATTTAGCCTGGGAGGACCCCTTCAAAATCTCTGTTGGTTTGTTGTGGAAGTGTGTTCGCCCTAGATCTCTCCACTGAGCACATAGTAGATGTTCAATAAATGCTTGCTGACTGATGCAAAACCAGTCTAGAAGGACACTGAACCACAAGTCAAGGGACCTGTGTTCTAGTTCCAACTCTTCCTCTTTTTCACGTTTCATTTCTTTCATCTGTGAGATGAGGATATGGTACTGACAATTTCTAGCCTCCCAACTGTGATTCCTTTATGTGTTTGTGTGTTGGGGTATTGATCAAGGGAGAAGGAGGAGGGAATTTTCAGCTTTTGTTACCATGAATTTATGGTTAGTGTCATCAAGGGTTATCCAGGTCATTGAGAGTTATCTGACTTGACAGGGAGAGCATATTATAAATTCATCTGGATCATACATAAACACCTACAAGTAAAAAAATTATATTAAATATATATACATATAATCATAGATTTAAATATAGATGGGAATGCCCTCATTTTATAGATGAAGAAACTGAAGCCCAGAGAAGGAAAAAGACTTTCTCAAGGTCATAAATATAGGAAAAGGAAGAGCCAATATTGACAGCCAATTCCTCTGCCTACAAGTCAGCCCTATTTTCATATGTTGCCCTGATAAAGCCTGAAATCATCTGAAATTATCATGAGGAACACTGTCATGGGGTAAGGATTCCAGAAGCCTAGAGTCATGGAACTACTCCTAACTCAACCCCATTGTCAGTTGGACACATCAGTTCCCCACCCTCTTGGTCCTCAGTTTCTTCTTCTGTAAAAATCAGTAGCTTAGGCTAAATGATGTCCAAGGTTCCCCTCCCTTTTCTCTTTCTGCAAATGAAAATCTGGTCAGCAGATAACATGGTGGGTGGTTATTCCCACTGCAAATGTATTTTTTGCTTTTGCTTCTTAAACTTAGTATCACAGATTGCTGTGTTGAAACTGAAAAGGACGTTGCAGATAATCCAATGCAACTCCCTCATTTTACAGCAAAAGAAACTGAGTCCCAAAAAGGTTATATGTCAGAAGTCCTATGGTGAGGACAGCTTTCCCACCCTTCGTGGATCACTTGGGTTAGTTCGTATGTCCAGGAACCATTTATTTGAGAGGCAGCAATACATGGTCAGCTAGGTGGGTCAGTAGATAGAGCACTGGGCCTGGAGTCGGGGAGACCTGAGTTCAAATTCAGCCTCAGACATTTATTAGCTCTATGACCCTGGGCAAGTCACTTAACCTCTGTTTGCTTTGAGCCACTGGGGAAGGAAATGGCAAACCACTCCAATATCTTTGCCGAGAAAACACTATCGACACTCAGGGTCACAAAGACAAAAACTGTTGTTAATATTATTGTTTCTTTGTGATACTGGGGAAAATATATCAAACACACACACACACACACACACACACACATCAAGCTAGTCATCTGAACTATGGGGAACCTGTCATACTTTGGATGATTTCCCCAAGACATGATCTTGGAGAGACAACTTAGCAGAATAGTACTGGACTGCTTGAAATCAGGAAGACCTAAGAAAGCATCCAGCCTCAGACATTTCCTGGGCAAGTCACCCTGGGCAAGTCAGTTCTCCTTTCCCAGTCTCAGTTTTCTCTTTTGCAAATTAGGATTAATAATAGTACCTACCTTATGGATTGTTATGAGGATGAAATAAAATAAAGCTTGCAAAGTGTTTTGCAAACTTTAAAACACCATATAGATATGAACTGTTTTATCATTCTCTGTACAAGAAAATAGGTAACTTAATGACATCAGAGTCATACTCTGAATTCTCAACTCTGTGGATTTAGCTCTGGCACTGGTGCAGTGGATGGAGTCAGAAAGACCTGAGTTCAAATATGGCTTCAGATGCTTACTAGCTATGTGGCCCTGGGCAAGTCATTTAACCCTGTTTGCCTCAGTTTCTTCATCTGTAAAATAGAAATGATAATAGCTCCTACTGCCCAGGGTTGCTATGAAGATTTTAGATAATATTTGTAAACTTTAAAATGTGATATAAAGGCTGGCTGTTGGCCTTATTAATTGTACCCTCAGCTAGAACTTAGTCTAAAGCCTTCTGAAGTTCATCTTAAGTCATTATCATGTCATCATCATTTCCTCCCTAACAAAGCTAAAACTGGAAACAACATGCACAGAAGGGAAGTTTGGATCTGCTAGGTTACTACGGCTATTCACGAACCATTGGCTTTGTATTCCTTGTTTACTTCTGATCACCCTCATATGAAAAGGGGATGAACTGGGAGTCAGAAGACTGTAGTGCTAAATCCCAGCTCTGTCATTTACTAACTGTGACCTTGCACGAATCCCTTCATTTTTCTGCACCTCAATGTCATCTGTAAAATGGCAGAATAGGTTTAGATGAGCTCTAAGCACCCTCCCAGTAGTAAATCCACGATATGGTATATGATAGAATAGAGAGAATACAATAGGATATGCTATGATACAATTACTCAAGTATTCAGATGGCTCCATGATATTATCGATTAGTACTTCTCTCCCACAATCTGTTATTGTTGTTTACTCATTTTTCATTCTTGTCCGATTCTTCGTGACCCCATTTGTGGTTTTCTTGGCAAAGATCTTGGAGTAGTTTGCCATTTTCTTCTCCAGCTCATTTTACAGATGAGGAAACAGAGCCAAAAGGATGTTAATTGACTTGCCCAGGATCACACAGTTAGTGTCTGAGGCTAGATTTGAACTCAGGTCCTCCAGTCTCCGGGTCCCACATGTCTATCTAGTGTACCACTGAGCTGCCCTAAAGTGGATGGCAAACTCATCCCTGCCAATCCATTTTATTTGGCTTTTGTCCATGAACTCCCATAAACTCTGGAGGAGGCTCCACTGTTCTTTCCTCAATTTTTTCTCATTTTTTATCCAGTCCTCCCTCACTCAAAACACAGTCAAGGGCAAGTCATGTCATTATTTCTCTGATGGCATGGTCTTCCTCAGCAACAAAGGATAAACAGAATCAGTTTTATCAAGCTATCAAGAGGGTACCAGTGGAGTTTTTTGACTTTGTACCTGTCGTCCCTCAAACTTGTCACATAACCAGGCTGTCTTTCCTTCTGTCACAGAATCTCATGACATTTGAACTCTTTTAAGGTAAAGGTGAAAAGAGGAAGGGGAGAAAGTCAGTGATCTCTGAGAACTCCTCTTTAGAAGACATCTTAGCCCAGTTATTGAGAACAAAACATCGCTCAGCTCAAATGACCAAGTTTTGCCATCTAATCATCCCTTACCAAGATTTTGCTTTTCAAATCGCAGAAATGTTGAGCCCATTTGGAACAGTGGTTCCTGATTGACTCTCTAATGAAGCAGAGAGCCAAGCCCTGTTGATATTATGGGAGATGTGCAGAATGAGATAGAATTACATACTTTGCAAGGAAGGACATGGGGGATAAATTTCCTTCCCTACTCTTTTTTTTAGACAGCTTCATTTAAATGCAAATGATAACTCCAGCCATGTCAAAATAGAAAGCTCTTTTCTTTGGGGGGGAGGGGAGGGGGTTGAGTAGCGAAGAGCAGGGAATGATAATGACAATGAATGAGAGTCATTTCATTTTCATAATAAGCTCCTTTTCACTAGTAAAGGAATAACATTGAGAGTGGTAAGGTCTTTTTACGGATGTGACTTTCTCTCTTGAACCTTGGGTCAGAGTGGTAGCATTTAGTGCTCTATCCCAGAGTCCCTTGCAGCACCATTATTCCTATCACAGCCCTGTGGCCACCCACACAGTATGGTCAGATCGTCTATTTGGGACTGGACTGTCTATCTTAATCAGCAACTGTTGAGTCTCCTGTAGGCAAAGCCATCATCCCTAGAATTTCCTCTTGGAAGAACTCAAAAGGTCGGTGGCCCATTAGCACCTCTGGTCACAGGCCTTATTTGACACTTGGCCACATTAAGTAAGATCAATACATAGCAAAGAGTTTCTGTCCAGGTTGGTGAGATTTACATTTGGAATCTCTTCACTAATGATGAACAGCATTATTCTTTCTCACTTCTCTGTTGTAAGCAGGTG
>JAQQSK010014382.1:0-11139 GCA_028658325.1 Potorous gilbertii | reverse complement strand
GGAAATCTCCTTCTCTGTGTTGCTGTGCGGCTTCCACTGTTCCAGAATTTGTTGGGAGTTCTTTTTGGAGGAAATCCATGGGCTGTGGGTTTGGAGCTAGTATATATGAGTCTTTCTACTCCGCCATCTTGGCTCCGCCCCCATCTTACATGATTTTTAGGGTCATTTTTGAACTCTTCCCTGGCTTGAGACCAATTCACATTTTTTGAGGCTTTGCATATAGATGCTTTGATCTCATTGTTTTCTGATCTTCTTTGTCACTATAGTAATTTTTAAAGTTCAGGTCCTGAATTGTTTTGTTTTGTTTACCCATTTTCCTGGATCTTTTCTTCACTTTTTGCCTTTGTGTAAAATATCAGTTCTGTTCCTATGATTGGAGGCCACTGTCCTAAGTTTCAGGTTTTTTGTTTGTTTTTGTTGCATTAAGAGCTACTTTTGGGATCTGTAAGTTTCAGTTCTTTCAAGATGGTATGATCCAAGGATATATGTGGTCAATACTTTTCTGACTTGTTCTCTGATGTGATCCCAGGCTATCTTTTCCACCCTGGAAGTGTGAAAATGATATCTGCTTCTGCCACTGTCCCTCCACCTCCTTTAAATGTGACCTAAAGCTGTGTATAGGCAATGCAACAGAGTCCTGCACCAAATGCCAGCAAAGGATTTTCTGACCAGTTTTCCATACACCTTCCTCTCTTTATGCTGAGAGTTCTGGAAGCCCCTGAAACTAATTCAGTCAAAACCAAAACAAGCTGCTAGTTTGCTGAGTTATTGCTTATGCCTACACAACCTGTGACGGTGTGTACTCCTCTCTCACCCAAGTGAAACAGATCTTCCTTGGCAACCTTCTAAGTTGTCTTCTGCTGGAAAATTGATTCATCTCTTCCTTTTAAGTTGTTTATTCCAGTCCATAATTCATTTTGGCAGGAGGAGAATTTGACAAAGCTCAGTTGAGTCCCTGCCTTTATTCTGCCATCTTGGTTTTGTCTCATAAGAATTCAATCTTTCTCTAAGTGATTGTTTTTTTCATCCAGACAAATGTATGGAAAAATGAATGGTTTATTGTGAATGTGGAAATTCATTTGCAAGCTCATTCATTAGACCATTAAGGTGCTAGTCATTTTTAAGGTAACCTTCATTTCCTCTAGGTGTATTATTTTCTCCATTTCAGAGAAATCAAGTTTGGGTATATGGAAAGGAATAATTGAGATGTTGTAGGACATCCAAATGACACCAAATTGTATATTAAATTTCTTCCTTCAATGAGGTTTTATAAAACCAAAATAAATGAAACCAAGTAGAGATGTAGAAATTTTGCAAATGAATAGCGAAGCTCTGCTTGCTTATATCATTTGAAAAATCATTCTATCCACTCAACAGAAAGCATGTTTAAAAGGTTACAACCCCTTTTTGACAAATTTCCCAGCTCAATGTCTTATATCCAATATGTTCAAAAATAACTAATATGGTTATTTCCATGCACATTCAAGAAATCTAATGCAACAATTTGGAAATTTCTTTATGAAGGCCAAATTTAAGAATTCTCTATCAAAGAATATTAAAGTATAATTTTCCATTATGGCATACTTATTTTCCAATAATTCAGAAGTAGAAATATCATCAAGAAATCAATTTAATTATTCAATATTTTTTAAAATATTTCAGCTATTGCCCTCTCCTTGATCTACAGTCTGGAGAAAATATTATTAAATATTTTTTTAAAAGCAATTCAAGCTTTATAGAAGAGTTCAGAATTTTCCCTATAAACAAGGAGTGGGCTGACTATAATTACAAATATTTTAATTCAAATTAACTTCAAAATACAAATCAAAACTTAAAATATTTTATATAGACAATGAATTAATTTCAACACCCCAGGAAACAGAAATTCAATCTGTGAGCATCTGAAAGCTGTTCATCTTTATTTAAAGCTTCCATAGTACATTTTCCCTTATTTTAAGATTTTATTTGAAAGTTAACTCCATCATGTAGATCTTCCAAACATTTAAGGAGATTATTTTTATCTTTTAAAAATCTTTTGACTTAACCTTACATAGCCAATACAGTTATAATTTTAAACCTTACTTATCCTCAAAAACACTTGCTCCTGATGGCTTTGTGACTCAATTCCATTCAATAACAGTATGCCACTTTGTGAAATGAGCCTTTTTTCACCTGACACTGTCAGATACATGAGAGTAAAGTCATGATATTTAGAGAAATGGTACTGTGTTTTATATTGTTTTTTGAAAGTGAGAGTATATTGCTGTAAATGCTAAAGGAAATAGAATTGTATCAGTTGATGATGTGTCTAGAGAATTTTTCTTGTGACAGAAAAGAAAATATATACTTGACCATGCCTTTACACATTCTCTCAACTATGCAACTTTGTTTGGGAACATGATTGAGCTGAATGGATAAAGAGATTTTATTGATGATACAACCAATTTTTACATGTTTTAAGCTTTTGCTGGGTTGTCACCAGCTGTGAAGAGCAGTTTCACACACATCATTACATTTTGGAATCCAGACAACTTGATAAGTCAGACAAATATAGTAGCAGAGGATTTTCTCACATCCACAATTAGGATCTGGAAAAGAAGTTTTTTTTTGTTTTTTTGTTTTGTTTTGTTTTTTGTTTTTTTGGTAGATCCATGAGAAAAAAAATTGGATACAATAATACTTTGAATATATATCACTCCTTTCTCACAAGGATTTTAAGTTGTTTGACATTATAAATATGTGGCTCCTTAGGAAAACTGAAGCAAAGAGTGTTAATAAAAACGCAATTAATTCATGCAGAAATCTAATAATATGAGCAAATGTAACAGTTCTGGAGTTGAAGTCAGAAAAACATGGGTTCAAATACTGCCTATCCTCTTACTAGCTGTGTAACCTTATAATTTAACCTCTTTGAGCCTCAGATTTTCACTTGATTTTCTATGTATATGCATGTATACATGTGTATGTATGTGTGTATGTATGTATGTACACCTGTGTATATATAGATATATTTGTATACATATGTGTATGCCTGTATGTATGTGTGTGTCTGTATAGTACAAATGATTTGGTCTTTTTATTTTCCTCCTAGTTCTAAGCATCTCTTTCATTCAAAGTCTATGGTCAGAGTCTTACTTGTAAGTGATATATTTTTAATATAACTCTCCAACCTGTCACCTAGAATAGTGGTAGTTTAAGTAGTGCACAGGTGTTAATAAAGTTGCTTCACTGATGGAGGAGGGGAGTTAGAAAATGTTTATTAACCATTGAATATTGACACAGTAATAAGAATAATACTTTGCATTTGTATTGCACTTTTAAAAGAGAGACGCTCAGACTACTTTGCAGATATTACATCTATTAAATACAAGATTGTAAGGCATACTTCTTAACATATCAGTAAAGGATCACAAGAATTCCACTCAAGCAGAAATCTGAATAAACAGATGCTACTGTAACTTATCAACTGCTAGAAATGAAGCAAGTAGGGATGAAACTTCAGAATCACAGGGCATCATTTTCTTCAATTAGCCAAGAGAATGTTGGATACAATGTTCTGAAGGAAGAAAGATAGTAGCCGCTATACTCCTGTCTAGATAAGTTTTAGTGTTATGCGCCACCGGGAGATTCACAACTCTGCATTTTTTTCCTTCAAGTTATTTATGATCTTTTCTAAAGCATCGGGAGACCCCATGCAATCCAAAACTGAAAACTTTCCAAAATGATCCATATGGGAACACTGAACAAAGAAGCAAAAGACACATTTGTAATTATTTAATCTAACTCATTTGTTTTTCAAATGAGTAGACTGAGACTCAAAGAAGTAAAAATACTTTTTCCTAAGGTCATAATGTATTATGTAGTAGAGTCAGGATTTGAAATGATATCCAGTGGTTCTAGGGCAATGAAGTGATATAGTGGATAGAGATCCAACCCTGAAGTCAGGAAGACCTAAATTCAATTATGGTCTCAGGCACTTGCTAACTGTGTGACCCTGGGCAAGTCACAACCTTGTTTGACTCAGTTCCTCTTCTTCAACATGAAGTGAACCTGTTTGCCTCAGTTCCTCATTTGTAAAATGAGCTGGAGAAGGAAACGGTAAAGCATTCTAATATCTTTGCCAAGAAAACCCCAACTGGGATCATGAAGAGTGAGGACTGAAATGACTCAACATTAATTCTCAAGCTATATCTGCTATACATTCACTTTTTAAAAATGACATTTTCTCTACTCATTCTAAGATTCATGCAAAATACTGAAGAGAATTTTTCACTGAAATTAAATCTTTCTCAGGCAAAGGATGACACTTGGGTGGCTAGAAAAAGGATGGCCTGTTAACAACCTGAGATCAGTACTTATCTCAATGCTAAGTGATATGATCTTCTATCAGATCTTGGTAGGATCTTTTATCAGGTCTTTATATAATCTTTAATCCCTTATGCTAGTGGACTACTCTTCCTACAATCTCTCTTTTACATGAATTGTCACTGAGATGGCATTACAACATTATCTGCAAGAAATGTGTCTAATATGCAGTTTACAAATCAACTTCTTTAGAACTGATGCCTAAAACCTTATGGTGAAGAGCAGGAGAGTTCATCTCCAAGGTTGTCACAGATTGAATAGAAGAAGACTTTAGAAACTAACACTCTTCAACATGTCCTATTTCTGGGGAAAATACTTTGGAACTTTTTCCCTCACCTCATAAACAACTTCAAGAAAATCTCTAAAAGTGAAATCTCTAAGGGAAACAATTTCATTTGAAATTATTACTGACGTTTTGGATACAATGAGTCATTGCCCAAGACAGCTACAGAATCCATCACGTGTTATATCTGGGGCTGTATTAGGGCAAAGATACAGCATAAGAATGCTGTTTGTGAGATTCATCTTTGAATTTCTCAGATTTACCTTCTAGTACAGGACTGACATTCAGCCAAAGGTAATTCAGCAAAGGTAACAATAGAATAAAAGTTCTTCAGGAGTCAGAAAAATATAGACACAGTATGTACACCTGGTCACTTTTCCAAGATTTATTGAAGTGGAAAAGGCACAAAGAGAAATGCCAACATTAGAGAAGACCACAGGGAATCAAAAAGTGGCAGCTATACTGTTCCAGAGCGTCAGAGGTTATTTTGGATTTTAATTATACCAACCCCCCCCAAAAAAAACTAAAACTGTTCTCATGGCTCTAAAAAGCATGTTATCTATATCTACTATCAGTAATCATTCACTGCATACCCTACTATAGACCCATAATGGCACCACAAAGCAGTAAGTGTCTTAATGCTTTCTCTTGTTCTCTTCTCTCATGTTGCCTCCAGCTACTGAACATGGTATCTATACTATGATCAGGCACTAATTATTTATAACAACAGGTATGCAATGAGAAGAAATAACAGTAAATAAAAGGTACAGAGAAAAGTTTAGCCTAAGTTTCTACCTCCACCTCTTATTTATCTTCAAGCATTAAAGAAAGCCAATAAATGTAGAACAAAATTGCCAGATAATATATGCAAAATGTTTTGAAACTTTAAAAAAAAACTGTATAGTTCATAGTGTGACAGTGGTGATAAAGGTGGTGATTATGGTGGTGGTGGTAGCAGTAGCAGCAACAAGAGGGGCCATTTGGCCTAAGAGAACTCTATGCAACAGTCAGTAAAATAGCCACCAGGAACTCAGATATATACATGTATATCAAAAGAAAATAGAGAATCCAGTTTATGTAAGTGCTTCTGTGGTAGTTCTAGAAGCTCAATTAATAATAAAGTTGGTAAATTGGAATACCCAGAAATGTTTAAAGTTCTTAAGGCAATTGTCATCACAGAAACCTAATCATTAATATACATACGCAGGATAGTGACACACACATGCATATAATAATTTACATAAATATACCATGGACTTATGTGTAATATGTAAATGTTATATAACATATATGTTATATATTAACACTTTAAGTATATATAATATATAAATAAAATATGATATATAAATCTCAAGTTGCCATCTCTAGATGATGTTGAGAAACTGGTAAATAGAACAAAATATAATACTAAATTGTAATTTAAAAAGTAAGACATTTTAAAAATAAAGAAGTAGGGAATCTTTGTGAGTAGAAACTATATAAACATAATGTAAAAAGGTAACAAAGGAATAAATTATATTACCTGATCAGTATGATGAGAATTAGAATATTAAGTGAGATAATAGAAACTTCACGGTTATGCCAGTTACTAATAAAGGGACATGGTAATCGCTCAAGTATAGATTGACAGAATACTCCATTTGAATGAGAAGTATGAGTAAGATTTTTAAATTGCTGTTTTCTTGAATAAGACATTAAAAAATCCCCAGATATAGAACTGGAGTTGATCTAAACTAATAAACAGGAATCTGTCCAGAAAAGAAATTGTGGATAAGTTTTATGCAACTGTGATTACAATACAATTTAACTCCACTTGACTTGGAAAAGGTGAAACCCAAGAAATCTGTCACAAGTACTAAATTACAGAAAGGAAAATACAACCAAATATAGAAAACAAATATAAAGATAGCATTTCAAAGTCAATAACCCTTAAGAAAGTTGAAAGATATTTAAAAACATTCTATATCTGTCTGAGGAATAATATACAATTTTCAGAATTATCACAGTGAAGCTTAATAGATAACTGAAATTATAAAACATGGAAGGGAAGGGAGAAATTTGTTTTAACATGAAGAGTAGCCCAATGATTAGTCCAAGGAAGTCCACAGAGAAAATACAATAGATTATAACATAACATATTAATTAGAATATTGAGACATTCTTTCATAAGAAATAAGAGCAGGAATTGAAAATTATTTCTAAATTACTCAAAATATTAAAGAGAAAAGATAGCTGCGCAGTCAGTAGGATACGTTGATGATTGTAGGGTAAAGGATGTATTAAGGACAAAATAAAAGAATGTTTATAATAATACAAATTACGTACTTTACTCCAATCTTTTTTAAGAGCAATATTAAAATCATCACACTCTTAAATTTTCCCCTATATCAGAAAAGTTTAAAGTACTAGAGGTGATAGTGGTCAGTATTTAGAATGTACTTGATCACAGGAACAAAATAAATATAGCTAAATCACCAGGACCAGATGGCATCTTCCTGAGAATTTTGAATGAATTCAAGGATGAAATTGGGGAGTTGCTGGCCAAAGCATATAACCTGTTATTGCAAATGGCCATTGCAAGATAGTGCTGCTAGAGGTCAAGCATGTCTTCTGTTGCTAAGAAGAATTCTATAGGATATGTTGGGAAGTGAAAATGAGTGAGTTTTACTTAACCCAGGTGCTGGAGTCTATAATAAAATATAAAATTACAAAAAAAGAAAAAACCTAATAATAATACCTACTGCATATGGATCCTGGTAATGATTTGCCAAGTGCTTTCATATATGTTCAGAAATAATGGTGCAGCACAGGGAAGGGCTGCATTATGATCCGTGATTCACAGGTGAGGAAATTGACATTTAAAGAAAGTAATAAGGGGGCAAATAATTTCATTGCTGACTGTATAGCCCATCTAAATATATCTGTATATATCCCTCCTCATTTAAGAAGCTCACATTATTCTTACATACATGATGCTTACAAGGAGGTAATAACTAATTTTAAAGTGTGATACACTAAGATTCTGATCTGATTTCCTTCTGATAAATTGGCAAAACATAGAGTGGCTATTAGTTATCATGGAAAACTTATAGTAGTGTCTTTAATGATTAATATGGAGTGGGGTATGAAAATGGTAAATGGCTCATGGGAAAATTTCTGGCACATGTCCTTTAGTGTATATTGCCAAGTTGATCATCTGTTCCTCAGTATTATTTTACTTCATAAATAGGTCAGAAACTGACATTTTTTTCACAATGTGATAAACATGCTATGTCAAAAAAACAAACAAACAAACAAATAGCATTGCAGCAATCCCAACAAATTTAACTGGAAATAGTTATGTTGAAATATAAGCTTTAAGAGTTTTGAAGTTGCTATGCTTACCATCAACTCCTAATATTAAAGTCAAAGAAAAAGTAGGACTATGGTGGAAGCCTAAACAGTTCCCATGGGCATTTAGTCAGGTCAAGAGTTTCCACTAGGTCACCATGTCACTAAAGTAACTGATACCTACAAATCCACTTGATCATATGAATTCAGAATAATCATTGTCTAGGAGCTATTAATTAATACACGGTTGAAATAGCTTAAATATGTAGGGGTAAATCTAAGCATTTCAGTGATGTCAGTCAGTCAAAGATATTAGACTTAAACATTTAAAAAGCAAAATCCATTCTCTATAACTTTGCTCCCTTCAATCCTTAGCCTATTCAGTTTTGTCATTTTACACAAACATTATTTCTATTAGTACGTAATATAAAGTGCTACTTCCACAGGACCCATGATACCTGTGATCAGATTCTAGACATTTCTTTCCAAACTTAAATATTTCCTTAAATTTTTTTCCTACTGTCTTGAATTTTTTGTGAGTTTAAAATAATTTTAATGGTAGTTATAAAATGATGGCATGGGCAAAGCTGAAATAGTGATTGATGTTTTCTCAAAGGTTTGGAAATTTGGTCTCATTTCAATAGATACACCATAGTTAATGTCTGCAATTAAAATTAACACATATGAAGAATTATAGCAATACATTTTCACTTTTCCAGTATACAAAGCCAATCATCTGTACTCAAATAAATTCATACATATGTATGTATGTACATATGTATGTATGTATGTATGTATAGCCTAAAGACATGACACACTGAGGTTTGACTAAGATATTCCCTGTTTTCACCTTGAGATTTTGGGTGTCAAGAATATCTAGGAAAAAATGTGGAAAATGTGTTATGACATGGTTTCTACTATAAGAACAACTTTAAGAAAGTTCCGCATGCCCTTCACACCTGTACCATCTCCAAGATGAGGAAGGCTAGAGGTCAGAAGTTCAAAGAGTGCCAGAAAAAGAGGGTCCCCAAGAGGGAGACAGGCAGCAAGCAAACAACTGTCTACTGTGGGATCTCAACTGCATAAGTTGATGTTTAGGTTAAAAAAAAATTCTCCATAAACTGCAATTGGTACTTTTAAAAAAAATGTTGCATTAGTGTTGAATTTCATAAATACCATTCATTCAAGTGGTGCTTGATGATCAGGATGAGCAGGCAAATAGGCCAACATATTTTTTTTTCTCTTTTTGTACAATTGAAAATGCTTTCCCAAAACCCTACCAAAGGCTCCATAGTTTACATTTCAATTCAACGAAACTGATTTAAATCTTGTCTATATTATTGTGGTCCTGAGATATAAAGAATCTATAAACACAATCCTTTCAAATTATGCCAAGCTTTCTTAAATTTGTTTCAACATACGTTACACTCCCTCCACACAATTTCAACACTGATCCATAGAATACAACTCTTTTCAACTTTGGTGTTAGTTTAAAAGTTATTTATCCATGTATTTCGAAAAATCATGTGCCATGGTTTTAAGGGAATGAATTTGTACTTGCAGGAATCAATTTCAAAACCAAAAGTTTTATATGCAAGAAGTCTAAGTAACTGAGTCAAAAATCAGATGCTTGGCTTTATCCTTATGTCTGGGTAATTAAATTTCCTAACAGACTGGAATATGTCAAAAAAAGTGTTTTGACAATACTGATACACTGAAATTCTTATGATTACTTTTTGGTACTATATCATGGTTTAGTTCAGTGTTTCGAATTTCTCTCCTCTTATATTTGCCACTAACTGTAATACTATAGTTTAAGCAAATATCAGTAGGAAATTTTTCAGTTTGTTCTTTGTTTTCTCAGGGTTCAGAAAGCCCTTTGCACAGAATACATACATCATAAGTGCATGTTGATTCATTAATTAGTTGATAAATGGGCGACAGAAGATTCCAACAGCAAGAGGAAAATTAAAAGAAGGATAAAGGGAGGGAAGGAAGAAACAAAGGAATGAAGGAAGGAGGGAGGAAGTAGGAAGGAAGGTGTCTTAAAAGTGTAAATATCAAATGATTACAATAATAATTGAAGTATAAATGAAAGTATTAATTCAAGTGTAGATAGAATATGCTAAATCTGAGCTCATGAGATTGAGGGAAAAGACCACGTGAACTGGCCATTTGATGCAAGGTACTTTTTCTCACCACTCTTCTCTTTTTACATCTCTCTTGCCTCAACTTCCTTACACATCCCTTCTTTATTTCTTTTTTTTTCTCTTCTTTGGACATAATGATAGTCTAAATCTTTCTCTCCTCTTGAAATTTACTCATTTTAATTCACTTTTATGCTTTCTGTGATTACAAAACAAGGAAGTAAATACACTTCTTTTCTAACCAGAAAGTTTAGCTGCCTCTTGCTTTTTTCTCACTAGAAAGAGACCAGATATAGATATAAAATTAAGTCCTATGAAGGGAAGAAATAAGCTTGGAGAGATTATACAGTTATATATTGTAGAGAATGATCACAAGAAATTGGCTCTTGCCAAAAGTTTTTCTTATTGGAATCATTTAAAGATTTATTTTCGGGGCGGAGCCAAGATGGCGGAGAAGAAAGACTCACATTTGCTAGCTCCGAACCCACAGCCCATGGATTCCCTCTAAAAAGAACTCCTGACAAATTCTGGAACAGTGGAAGCCGAGCACAAACACAGTGAAGGAGATTTCCGTTGCAGAGAGCCCTGAAAAACCCACCGCAAAGGTACCCGGGACGGGAGCTGAGTCCTCCCCTCCCCCGCCCCAGCCACGTGGCACTGAGAGGAGTGAGCAGAGCCCAGCAGGCATCAGGGACGTGAATCTCTGGCAGCTGCGAAGGTCCCTCCACCCACAGACACACAGGTCAGTGAGAGAGACGGGCTGAGAGGGGAGCGGGGTATCTCCAGGACTTGGACCCCTCGGGAGGTGGCAGCCGCAGGGGCACAGGCCGCTCAGGAAGGAGCTCCACCCCAGCTCCATTACAAAAGATCTCTGCATAAACCCCCTGAGGGAACTGAGCCTGAGAGGCGGCCCTGCCCCCACCTGAGAACCAGCAGATAAGCTCCCATTGAAGAGCAGTCAGGCCTGCTGCCAAAAGCCCTGAGGCTGGGGAGCAGCATTTGAATCTCAGACCC
>JAQQSK010014381.1:0-11139 GCA_028658325.1 Potorous gilbertii | reverse complement strand
TTTGCCTTAGAAAATTGACATTGGGATTTTTTTTTTTCAGTAAGTTCTTGTGTTATTACAAAGTTCCAAGTCTACCAGAAAAAACTCTCGCACACTGTGGTCGTTGCTGTGCACAAAGTGTTCCTGGTTCTGCTCCTTTCGCTCATACTGCTTGCTTCTTGTAACAGCAAAGATCCCAGCATACACAGGAGAGCCTGCTGCACAGGTTCTTAGATCTGCTTTTCTAAAAGGAAAGCAAGTTTTGAGGGATCAGCAGTCTACTTTAATTAAGCACATATATTATTCACTTAGTCAGCACCCTGAACTTCACAGAAAATACATACAGAAATAAAGACCAACAGATAGGGCTTCCAACTGTCTGACCATAAGCAATACATACATCACAACAAATCAACGGACAGATCCAACTGTCTGACCATCATATACATACATAGTTACCAGAGAGAGAAGCACCAACATCTGGGTTTTCAAAGACTGGGGGATCCTTCTCATCTGACTAAACAAACACTTCCAGTGGATAAGCCACAAAACAAAACTCACCAAAGAGTATATATGGTGTGGGTAATCAAACTTCCCTTAATGGGCAGGCCTGTTAATGGGTGGGGAAGATCTTTAACTCTCATTAACATAATTAACATTACACTTCTGTACTTGCAATACACATCTGAAGACCTAGGATCATTCCCTGCCCTGGACAACCAGAGTCTTCCATTTTGATCTGTGACCCTAACCCTGAGGGGTGAGGGACAGAGCTCTCAGGTGCCACCTATCCCTGCTTCTTGCACAAAGTCAGGCCTCCTCTGAGCCAGGACTTGGGCCTTCTTTTTGCCCTGGGCATTGCTAGAGGCAGGCTGTTCTTCAGGTGTTCCTGATGAAACCTGGTCCCCAATGTAGACAGATCTTTCTCTCTTTCTCCCTGTGATGATGATGTGGACTGGAAATAGCACTCACCAAGACCATTTTTTCTTGGGTTTCCTGATCATAACTCAATCTAATGTGCTGTCAAATCTTTGTGAAATAGTTGTACTTTGTGGAGAGCTTAATTGTACTTCTTGTGTTATTCTATCATCTTGACTAGTCTTTTGGATATTTTTTAAGAGCAGTTGTATAACTTTCTTCTGCCTGTTGTTACAACTTCCTTCAGTCATTCCCTCTGTCAATATGAGACATAAGAATGCTGCAGAAATTCTCAAGTGATTTAAAGGCACAAGGAGTCAAATGTTAGATAGCATTGAAATAAGCAGAGTAGTAAAATCCACCAGAGAGGACAATAGTATAAGGGTGGTTGATCAAGAAAGATGTTTTGTAGATAAATTTTGAAGTTGCCCTTTAGATTTCTGGTCATGTTGAATTAATCTCTTTACATATTCTCTAACTACTGTTTACAGGACTTATTATAGTATAGGTTGAAGAGAGAAGCCTTCCTTTATATGACTTCTCTGAGTATGAGCTGCAGTGCTCAATATAAAGCAGATGTTATTTCCCATCTTTACTATTTAAGATAAACACTTCTTATACGGCTCGTTTTGCAAGAACTGAAATGAAAATAAAATCCTCAAAATTCTTTTTCTGAATTTCAGAAACTTTATCAAGCAGCTTGCAAGATCCAGGCTGCATGGAAGGGTTTTCAGACTAGAAAGAGAATGAAGAAGCTTCCCTCTGCAGTGATGACTTTGCAGAGGAATTTCAGGTAAAGCAGTGTGAACTGCAGCAACCAGTAATGTTAACAATAACAACTCATGTTTATGTAGCAGAGGCCTTTCCATGCCTTAGAGAAGAGGACTGAGTGTCAGTCAGTGAGCACAGGCAGCCCTGTCAGAGAGAGCTTCAAGCAGATTTTCAAGTTGGGGCATAAGGCGGTGGGGGCTTGCTATTTCTGGTATGAGACTAATTGAGCAGGCCTGCAGTAGAGACAGCTGGATAGTGGATAATTCTCTGACTGATTCAGCCCCTAATATCTATAATTATTTCTGTTTTCTAATTTTATGGTAAGAATAAGAGCAAGACTAGCATGCTAAAACTTGGACAAATTTCTGTTTTTACTATCTTTTTTCACCCCACCTCATCCCCTAGTATGCAAACATAAATATGTACATATGCACGTTCTTTGAAGCATCAGAAAGAACAGTTAAAAAAAATAAACTTTCAGGACACCTCTGTATTGGTGTTTAGATCTTACTTTATTTGGCATGGAAACTTGCAGGTGAAACTTCCTCATCAAGAGCAGTTGACAAATTTTACATCTGAAACTATTCTACTTTCAGTAACTTAAATCTACCAGCTGCATTTCTCAGTTATGATAAGATTAAAACACTAATTCTCCCTGGAGCTTGTCAACAAGTCATGTCATATTTAAATCAAAAGGTTGAAATAATAAGCAAAAATTTATATAACATCGTGTGTACACTTTAGCTTTTGTGATATACCATTGCCCATTTATTTGGGTGTGTATTTGGTACGTATTTGGATGACCCACAATTTGGATTCCTTGTAGACTAATTTTCTATCACCAGAAAAATATTGATGCTCAAAATTGTGGGACTTTCTTTCAGAGAGAAATTTGGGATCATTGATGGTGCTTCACAAGTTTGCAAATAAAATACAGCTTTCTCTCTTATGCTCTCT
Source organism: Potorous gilbertii (assembly GCA_028658325.1). Taxonomy (NCBI): domain Eukaryota; kingdom Metazoa; phylum Chordata; class Mammalia; order Diprotodontia; family Potoroidae; genus Potorous; species Potorous gilbertii. The sequence continues at coordinate 8,514 of JAQQSK010014381.1, read as the reverse complement.
TCCACTAGCAGGATGCAGAATGTCACTGATGCAGGCTTTACCAACTTTGTGGAGAATAGCAAGGTAAATGTTGTCCAGCTCCTAGTGGAAGATGGCTTATCAGTGGTAGATATATTTTAGTAGTTTCATTTTCATATATATTCTCCACAAAGTTCTCTAATACCTTATGATATTCCTTTTTCTCTACTCCCTATAGTTACCACCATAGTTCAGGTCTTCATCACCTCTCACTTGAACTACTGCTGTAGCCTGATTTATAGGCTCCCCTCACCATTTTGATTACATCTCTTTTTATATGTTTTAGCTTATAATGTCCTTCCTAAAATACTCTAGATGTGGTCTCACCAGGGCAGAGTATGATAAGAACTACCACCTGGATACTGTCTATCAAAGTTAATTAATTCATTGCACAATGTGTCCAGCCTGTTATTCTAACTCTATGTTTTCTTTTTTTTTTTGGTTTCAGGTGTGTTTCTTATACAACATGTTGAAATCTGGTTTCTAATCCATTCTGCTATCTTTTTCTGTTTTATGAATGAATTCATCCCATTTATATTCACAGTTATGATTACTAATTGGGTATTTCCCTCCATTCTATTTTTTTATATTTATCCTGCTCTTTTTTTTACCCCTTCCCATTTCTAAAAGTCTGTTTTGCTTTTGACTACTGCCTCCCTTAAATCTTTTCTCCTTCTTTATAGCCCCACTTCTGCCCTTTCTCTTAACCCATTTCCCTCCTACTTCCCTTTTGGGTAAGATGAGCTTCTGTGCTTAATTGTGTGTATATGTTTATTTCTCCCTTCTTGAACCAATTTAGCTGAAAGTGAGGTTCAAGTGTTGTCTGCTTTCCTCAATATCACCTCCATTTCATAAATACTTTTTTGCACTCTTTTGTGGTTATGTGTGATAATTTTCCCTGTTCTTCTCCCCCTCTTTCATATTGCACTCCTCTTCCCCACCTTGTATTCTTCTTTTGAAATCAAACATAATAGAATGATACCCAGGCCTTCTAAAGATTAGATTCCCTATAAGACCCCTGATGATAAAAGGGTGATGATAAAATTTCTGAGATATTACATGTATTTTTCTCCATAGAAGAATTTAAATAGTTTTACCTTATTTAGTCCCTTATGATTTCTCACTCATGTTTATCTTTTTAAGTTTCTCTTGAATCCTGTTTTTGAATGTCAGATTTTCTATCCAACTTTGATCTTTTAATCAATGCTTGAAAATTATTTTGTTACATATTCATTTTCCCCCATTTATGCTCAGTTTTGTTCTGCAGATTACTCTTTTTAGTAATCCTAGATTCTTTGCCTTCTGAAATGTCACTTTCTAAGCCTTCCTCTTTTTAATAGTGGTGGCTGTTAAATTGTGTGTGGTTCTGACTAGGCCTGCATAGTACTTAAATTCTTTCTTTCTGATTGCTTGCAGTATTTTATCCTTGACCTGCGAGTTCTGAATTTTGGCTATGGTATTTCTAGAAATTTTCATTTTGGTGTTTCTTTCAAGTAGTATTCACTGAATTCTTTCAGTTTCTGCTGTGCCCTCTTATTGTAAGATACACAGGCAGTTTTTCTTTATAATATCATAAAATATGATTTCTTGGCTCTTTTTTTATTCTTGGTTGTCAGTTCAGTGATTCTTAAATTCTCTCCTTTATTTTTAATTCATTTATTTTTCCTATGAGGTCACATTGTTTTCTTTTACTTTTGACTTGGCTATATTGTTTTTTGATGTCTTATGGATTCGTTAACTTCCATTTAGCTAGTTCTAATTATCAAGGAGTTTCTTCAGCGAGATTTTATATCGCCTTTAATAAGCTGTTGATTTTTTTTTCATATCTCTCTTCCATAGCTCTCATTTGATTTTTTAAATCATTTTCAGCTCTTCTAGAAATTCTTGTTGAACTTGTGATGAATCTTCATTTTTCTTTAAGGCTTTGTTTGTGCAAGGAATATAGCCCTCTGAAGATTTAACTACATGATGTAATTTAAGAGATTCCTAATAGTTTGCATAGCCCCAAATTCCTCACTTAACCTACATTCTTTTAGCAAGAATTTGCACATTATTCCTTCTTTGTGGGATAGTAGCTAGGTGACACAGTGGATAGAGCACTGGACTCATTTTCATGAGTTCAAATCCAGCCTTGGACACTTACTAGTTGTGTGATCCTGTGTCACTTAACCCATGTGCCTCAGTTCGTCATCTGTAAAATGAGTTAGAGAAAGAAATGGTGAAAACTCCAAATAGGGTAACAAAAATTTGTATGTGACTGAAATGATTCAACAACACCAAAATTTTCTTTTGTATTAAAGTATTTTTAAGTTCTTGTTCAGATGAGACTGAGAGAAGGCATACATTAAACTGTTGATATTTAACACAAATTACTTTATCAAATTAATTCATTATTTATGTAACAAGGCTCTCCCTAAGGAAATAGGAAAAAAAAGAGAAGTAATTATAATTGAGAAGAGATTAGAAAAACATGATTGCAGGGCAAGCCATTGTGCATCTCTGCAGTATTGCAAACACCCTGCAAGGTGGGGTACCAAGTGGGAAGGAGGAGGCCACCAAAAAGGTAAAAATATACCTGAAAATTCAGGGATGGTTTCAGCATTGTTTTGCTTATTTTTCTTCCAGTGTTTTTTAAAAAGAAAACATATGAATCTTACCTAATCATACAACTTCAGAGCTGGGAGGGCCTTTAAAAACCATCTTGTTCAGTCCTATTCCTTAATCTCCTTCTCCCCTAAGGGTCCAGACTCCATAGTCTACAAAAGAAAAAAACATGACACAGAGGACTTGATCCCGTTCATTTAGTGAAACTCCTTTCACTAGACCCTGGACTAGAATTTGTTTTTGCTTACTGCTAGTCCTCTGCTCTTTCTACTGCCCGACTGAATTTGAAATAAAGTACTGGTGGACTGGAGAGGTAGGAATGTGAACTATAATTTTAGTGGTATAGGAAACTATCTCAGAGAACACAGAGGCTCTTCTACAACTTCCAACCTTAGTTGCCTGAGACCCTGAATGCTCTTAGTGGCTCTCTGAGACCCTGAAGTGACAGTATTAAGCAGGTCTGGTCATTTATTCTGAGATTATAGCCTGGGCATTCCTATTCAGTTGGTGAGGGTATATTCTAATTTCAAGCACTGTGCAAATAAAAAATAAACAGTGTTTTGATATAACCCTGTAAAGTGATGACATATTACATATCCTGGTTTTCTTTGCTAGAGATGTCAGTGATGATACAAAGGGGTATGAATGACTGAAGAATGACAATGCAGATTTGGTTATTGAATGACATTTTTACAGTCATATGATTTTTAAATACTATTTTTGCATCTCGGTTAATATTTCCATTTACTAGAAATAAACGAGAACAAAAGCTGCTGAAAGTAAAGAAGCAAAAGGAAGAAGAGGACCTTAGGTTACAGTTGCAACTTCAAAGACAAAGAGCCATGAGAATATCCTGGGAGTATCGGCTACATTTACTGGAAATAGTCCATCCAGGTAAGTAGTGACAGTATCAGTTGTGTAAGAGGTTACCAAGTAATTGCCTGTTACTGAAAAACTATTTTTCCAGTGTTTTTTTTTAACCACAGACTTATTCAATCATTCTCATTTGTTGTTCCTTTCTCATTTGCTTAAAGACTTTGAGGTCTTGCCCTTTCCTATAATTAAGATAAATTAGCTAATGTAAGCAATTAAATTAGGAAAAATCACAAGTCCATTTTTAAGCAAGCCAACATAGATAGGTAAAAATCTTATTTTAAGACTCTCACTAGTGATAGGACAGCAAAGGGAAGTAGAATTGACCATGACGCATGTACCATTCAGCTTTGATAGTTTCTTATGTATCCAGGGAGATATAAGAAAGTTTGTTTATTCAGAAACCACAAGGGGTTCCAGGTAAGCAGTTCTGTACTGAATCAATCACTCTTTTATTTTCATTCTCTCATGTTCTACTAACTCCTTTCCCACTGCCTATAAAACCTGCCCATGTCTTCCCCACATTTAAAAAACTTTCATTCTGCCCTCATTCTACCATCATTGCTAGCTGTTATTCTATATTTGTCCTCCCTTTCATGGCTAAATTCCATGAGAAAGCCATCCGTACTTGGTGCTTCTACTTCCTCTCCTATGTCTTGTGCTATTTGACTTCCATCCTCATCAACTAGACAGCTCTCTAGAATCTCTGAATTGGCAAATCTAATGACCTTTTTTTCAAACTTTATCCTTTTTGATCTCCCTGTAGCACTGATAATGTTGATCGCTTTTTCTTGATGTTCTACTCCATCTAGGTTTTTGGGACACAGTTCTCTCCTGGTTCTCTTCCTATCTGTTCAGCTATTGTCAGTCTCTTTAGCTGATTTATCATCCTTGCCACACCCATTAACTGTAAATATGTCCCAAAATTTTGTCTGGGGACCTCTTTTCTTTTCCCTTTATGTTCTTTCACTTGATTACATCATTCCCACGGCTGAATTATCTCTGTACCGATGATTCCCTGATCTGTATATCCAGCTCTAATCTTTCTCCAAAGCTCCAGTTCTGCATTGCTTTTTAGACATCTCAAACTGGAGGGTCCTAGATTTATCTCAGACTCAACATATCTAAAACAGAAATCATTGCTTTGCCCCACTCCTCTAAAAAGTAGGAACTGCCTTCTTTTTTTGTCTGTTTGTATTCTTAGGGCTTACACAGCTCCTGGTACATAGTAAGCATATAATAAATGCTTGTTAACTTGACTCTTCCCAAGTTATTTATTATTGTGATGGACACAGCCGTCTTCTTAGTCACCCAAGTTCAAAGCTTCAGTGTCATCCTAGATGCCTCACTTTCATTCTCCTGGCCTGTCATCAGATCCCGTCAGTTTTACCTTATGTCCTATTGTTTTCATTTACACAATCACCACCCTGGATTGGTTCTTTATTATCACCTCTTGCCTAACCTGTTGAAATACCTTTAAATTTTTATTATGAAACCCAGGACCAAATGGATTTACAAGTAAATTCTACCAAACATTTAGAGAACAGTGAATTCCAATGCTATAGTATTATAAACTATTTGGGAAAATAGGCAAAGAACCTAAATTCCTTTAACAACACAAATATGTTGCTGATACCTATACCAGGAAGAGCAAAAACAGAGGAAGAAACTATAGACCAATTTCCCTAATGAGTATTGATGCAAAAATTTTAAACAAGATACTAGCAAAGAGATTACAGCAAAATATGACAAGGACCATACACTTATCAGGTGGGATTTATACCAGGAATGCAGAGGTAGATCAGTATTTGGAAAGTTATCAGCATAATTTGACGTTATCAATAACAAAAATCATATGATTATCTCAATAGATGCAGAAAAAGCTTTTGACAAAATATATCATCTACTCCTATTAAAAACACTAGAAAGCATAGAAATAAATAGTACTTTTCTTTAAAGGAGTAGTCTTTTTCTAAATCCAAGATCAAGCGTTATCTGTAATGGGTATAAAATAGAAACCTTCCCAGTAAGATTAAGGATTGAGCAATAGGATGTCCATTATCACCCTTATTATTCAATATTATACTAGAAATTATACTATAACAATAAGATAAAAAAAGAAAATGAAGGAGTAAAAATACGCAAGGAACAAAACTCTCTCTCTTTGCACATTATCTGATAGTATACTTAGAGAACCTGGGAGAATCACATGAAAACTAGTTGAAACAATTAACAGCATTAGCACAGTTTCAGGATATAAAATAAAACCATGTAAATCATCCACATTTCCATATATTACCAACAAAACCCAACAGGAATAGATAAAGAAATTCCATTTAAAACAACTGCATATAGTATAAAATACTTGAGAGTCTACTTGTCAGGATACCCATAGGAACTGTATGAACACGACTGCAAAAACCTTTTCACACAAATACATGTCTAAATAATTAGAGGACAGCTAAATGGGAGTAGTGGATAGTGTCAGGCCTGGAGTCAGGAAGATTCATCTTTGTGAGTTCAAATCTGGCCTCTCACACTTAGTATATGACCCAGGGCAAGTCACTTAACTCTGTGTGCTTCAGTTTCCTTATCTGTAGAATGAACTGAAGAGGGAAATGTCAAACCCTCTCTAGGTATCTTTGCCCAGAAAATTTCAAATGGGGTCACAAAGAGTTGGACGTGGTGAAACAACTGAACAGCAATGATTACAGAAATATTGACCACGGGTAGGTTAAACCAATGTAATAAAAATTACAGTATTACCTAAGTCATTTTACTTATTCAGTGCTGTACCAATAAAGCTACCAAATAATTATTTAGAACTAGAAAAAATAGTAACAGAATTCATCTGGAAAAACAAAATGTCAGGAATATCAAGGAAATCAATTTTTTTTTTTGAAGTGAAGGAAAAGGGCCTAGCAGTACCAGAATTCAAACTATACTGCAAAGTAGTAATCATCAAAACAACCTAGTAGTGGATAAGAAATAGAGTGATTAGTGAAATAGATTGGGTACACAATGTATAGAAGTAAATGACCATAGTAATCTAATGTTTGATAAATCCAAAGAGCCAAGGTTTTGGGTCAAAAATTCACTATTTGACAAAAACTGTTGGGAAGACTGGAAAGCAGTCTGCCAGAGACCAACATCTCACACCATATACAAGATAAACTCAAAACAGGTACATGATTTAGACATAAAGGATGATATCATAGGCAAATTAGGGAAGTATGGAAAAAATTGGACATCATATTAATGGATAAGGGAAGAGTTTGTGACCAGATGAGATAGAAAGAATCACAGGAGAGTTAATAGATATTTTGATTATATAAATTAAAAATTTTGTATAGACAAAACCAGTGCAGTCAAAATTAGAAGGAAAGCAGGAAATTAAACTAGAAGAAAATCTTAAAGCAAGTTTCTCTAGTAAAGGCCTCACTTTCCAAATATATAGGGAACTAAGCCAAATTTACAATAATAAGAACCATTCCACAATTGACAAAAGATCAAAGGATATGAACAAGCAGTTTTCAGAAAAATAAATCAAAGCTATCAATTGCCATATGAAAAAATGCTCTAAATGGCAAATGATTAGAGAAATGGAAATTAAAAACTGTGAAATACATCCTCACATCTGTCAGATTGGCTCACATGACAGAAAAGAAAAATGACATGCGGGAGGGGATGTAGAAAAATTGGGACATTAATACCTCCCTTAATCCAGTTTAAATTGCTAGCTAATAGAAAAGGGGGCAGGGGACCAGAAGTCTTCCTGTAAGCATATTTGTTTCCCATTCCACAGTCACCTTCTTCGCTTCTTCTTCCCTATCTGCAATGGATTCTGGGGCATGGGACCTTTGTTTAAATTATAGTTCTCTATTATTTACTATATATATGACTTATTTTGTCACTTATATTTTGTCTGGGCCTCAGTTTTCTCATCTGCCCATGTCCAGCTATAAATCCCAGGATCAGATGATCTTGGTGCATTTTATCACCTCTCCTTGGAATGCCTTCCCCACTCTTTTCTTCAGCAATCTCTCCTTCACTTGGTGGGAAATATAATAGAAATTACACCTTTTGGAAAAAGACTGAGTGCCAAGCAATTGGAAGAAACCAGTGTGCTTACACAAGGAACTGATCAGCCAACCTAGATTTTTAAAAAGACATGTACAGAAGATGAAAGTTGGAGTAGATAAGTGAGGGTAAATACAGTTTATTGAGAGGCATAGTCCTGGAAAATTTCAAGAGTTTGTAATAAATGTCAAGTACAACAAAAGGAAATTTTGAAAAATTATTGAGATCAAGAGGACTTCCTAAGAAAGTATTATGTGATAATTACAGAACACAAAAATTCTCAACTCTTATTTTCTTTTTGTTTTATCTGTCAATGAGAATGAACTTTGGACTGAGGATAAAAAATAATTAGCAGGGAAGTGAAACCCCCAGATAAGTGAGGGGATGGTAGGAGAACAACTTAGTTACTCTTCAGAGGGTTGAAGTCACAAGGCTCATACAAAATGACATTCCAAGATATGAAGACAATAGCAATGATTACTGGCATTTTGTAGATGTAAGGTTTACAGAGCATTTTATATGCGTTTTTATTATTTGATCATCACAACAGTATTTTGAGTTAGATGCTATAAGTATCATAATCTCCATTTTATGGATGAGAAACAGGCATAGAGAGGTATGGTCACCAAGTAGTAAGTGTTGGAAGCAGTTATGAAGTTAGAATTTCCCAGGTTGAAATCCAGTACGTTATCCACTGCGACACATCTGGTGAGTGGGATTGCTGATCAGCTTTTCAGGCTAATGTCTGAAAAAGGACCCAGACAGACACGTCACAGAATGTGAGGTGGGTAAATCTCAGATTTGCAAAAACGGAAAGAACTTAGATTTTCTTTTCTTTTCTTTTTTTTATTTTTATTTTATTTTTTATTTTTATTTTTATTTAACTTTTTACATTCATTTTCACAAGATTTTGGGTTCCAAAATTTTCTCCCCATTTGT
>JAQQSK010014380.1:0-11139 GCA_028658325.1 Potorous gilbertii | reverse complement strand
GGAAGGACCAAAATTGATTGTGATCCCTGTGGCTATTGCTGCTGTGGCTTACAAGCTTTCCGCACATCCCACCCTAATTTACCATTTCTATCTTGTTTTAGAATTCTACAGTATTAAAAAAAAAATTAGAGCTAGAAGGAAACCAATCATTCAATCAATACTTATTGAGTGGCCATTTTGTGCAAGACACACTCCCTGTTTAGGCATGAGTGAGTAAGGGGAACTTAGGGAAGTATTTCAGATTCTTAAGAGAAGGGGATGAAATCAATCAACAAGCTTCAATTAAGCCCTACTGTGTGCCTGGTAATATAGTTGGTGTTATCAGAGAGCACACATTCTACAAGGGAAGTCAAGATATGCAAATGTAAGTTTCTAAAAAATATATCGAAAACATGAGTAACAATGTGGGGTAGAGAACAGAAAGCTAGTTGAATTATTCTAACTTAAAATTCATTAGGCACCCACTCTGTGCCAGGCACTCTGCTAAGTGGCAAGTCTGCAGAGACAAAAATGAATACCCTCTAGGAATTTACATTTTATAGCGGAAAACAATATGTATAAGTGTGTGCATATATGTATATATGTATCTGTGTATATATGCATACATGTATATATGTGTATGTATATTTGTGTATATATGTATATGTATGTGTATATATGTATATATTTTTATAGATATAGTTATATTTGTATGTGCATGTGTATATATATGTGTGTGTGTGTATATGTAGGTATTTGTATTTATACATATACCTACATATATATACATATACACACATATGCCTACACATACATTTTGTTGTTATTCAGTTATTTTTCACTTGTATCTGACTCTTTCTGATGCTATTTGGGCTTTTCTTGGCAAAGATACTAGAGTGGTTTGCCATTTCCTTCTTCAGCTCATTTTACAGATGAGGAAATTGAAGCAAACAGGTTAAAGTGACTTGCCCAGGGCAGCACAACTAGTAAATGTCTGTGGCTGAATTTGAACTCAGGAAGAGTAGTCTTCTTCACTCCAGGCCCAGTATTCTATCTACTGTGCCACCTAGCTGCCCAACATACATATATACACATATATACATACGCACAAATTATGGAATATTTATAAGAGGTAGTGTTGCCTAATGGATAGAGAGTCTGGCTAAGATTCAGGAAAGCCTGGTTTCAAGTCTTGCCTTTAACATACACTGGCTGTGTGACTGGGCAATGTGATTTTATCTCCCCAAACCTCAGGCAACTCTCTAAGACTATACATTGCTGAGCTTTGTTGGTGGAGGAGTCTCCTTGATGAAAAGTCCCCAGTCCCCATAGCGGTGAAATGACAGATCTGACAAAAAAAAAATACAAGGTAAATTTGGGAGGAGTCAGGAAAGGGTTCATTGCCAATGTGAGGCTTGAACTGAGCTTTGAAAGAAACTGATTATCATCTATATAACACAAGGTGAATTGTAAAGTGCAATAAGAGAGGAAATTTCAAGTGATATACAAGTCCAGGGGAGGCAGAGAAATCAGTTCCAATACTATCATCTTCTCCTTTTATTGATGAAAAACCATAAATCATGGATTTCGACCTGGAAGAGACCCTTGAGGCTTTTGAGGCTATTTCCCTTATTTTACAAATGAAGCTGAGAGAGGTTAAGTGATTTGTCCAGTCACACAGCTAGTGCAGCTTTGAACACAAGTCTCCTGTACCACTTAACTGCCAAGATTCAAAGAGATTCAGAAATTTCTCCAAGGCAAAACTGTTGGTTGGTGGCAAAGCCCATGCCAAGAACCAAAACACACTTCCTCTGTTAACCTGTGCTGCTGCATGGGTTAACTGTCTCTGGGTTATATTGTTTCTGTGGTACCACTCTGTCAAGGCCTGCCTTCTGCCTTAACCCGATGCGGGAAAGGAGGGCAAACCACTCTCCTGATACCATAATAAGACCAACCTATTTGTCACTGTACCTTCCCCTCTCCTCCATATCTGTATTCACACTGCCCTCTGAGTACTTCCTATGCCACCCCACCCCCAGCTAAATTTTAAAATGGGTCCAGCTCAATTTTTTCCTCCTATTCAATTTAGACCCCAATTTCTTGTCCTTCTGCAGTGCCTCCCTCTCTTCCCCCTTCCCCCCTCCACCCCCTTTTCAGCTATTAGCACAATGTTATTCTGAAGCAGGAACATCTGGGGAGAAAACCCATCGGCATGAAACCCTTCTTTTGTTGGACTCTGTGCAAGGCATTTTCCATGGCACTGAACATCATACAAACATAGTCACACATTAGAGCTAAAGAAAGTGAATATCACTTTATACCTTTAGCAAGGAAGAAGAGTTAGGAAACTATTTAATTGTCCTACTTTTGTGTTTCAGCTTCAGAGGTGAAGTGATAGCTTAGGTTTAGCCTAATGCCTTGATCAAAAATTTTTCCCTGTGGAAATGATGCAGAATTTGACTTCCTAATATGCTGGAGGTGGAATATCCTCACCAGTTTTATTTGTTAATGGTTACTGACAGCCTATAATTATGGCTGCATTTATTAGATAAGGAAACAATTAACTTCTTTGAAGTATAAGCAATTTAACCAGACATTGATATTCTGGACATATAAAACACATACTTGGCCAAGTATAAAGTGAAAATTGATACTGAATGTTAGTCCCAGTAGATAAGTAGGAAAAAGACCAAAAAAACTGAGGAATCTTTAGCTTTTATGACCTTAGCTCCCTCTGCCTGAAAAATATAAAAATTGACAGCCCATAATTTTTTTAAACGAGGTTATCCTTGTCCCAGAATGAACTGCAATGTCTGTCATCTTCATTACTTCACCTAACCAGGGGCAAATTTATCTATTGACTCACCTATCAGCATTCCCCTCCTTCTCCTTGCTTTCTTATCCGTAAAAGGAGGGGCTGACAGCTGAATAATTGCTTGTGTAAATTGCTCTTTGCAGCAGTTGCTGAAAGGGTAACAGGGTCTATAGCCTTTGTAGCCAGAAGCATGATTTCCCCATTCTAGGTTTGATTAGAGCAGCTGGTGTGCTAGAACCTGCTTTACAATAGTCTTGGCTAAGAGAGTGTGACAGAATGGGGCACCCCACTCCCCCAAGGCAGCCCCTTTGAGGACATCTTAAAGGAAACTCTCCTCCTGTAATCAAGATATGACAAGAACAGCAGGCCAGATATAAGGGCGGGTAGGATTAGAAATAGCAGGGTGGAGTTCTTCCAGCTTCTTTCCTCTGGGATCATCACTTCTTCCTCTATTGTCTTCTCAGGCAAAACACTTCCCTCAGTATCAGTAGTACACATCCAAGAGGCCCTTGGAGGGAAAACTCATCTTTTCTGCAGTATGATAAGTCCTGCATGTACAAACTCTATATAAGCACCTGGTCTCTTATTATTTGGTTAGTTTGGCACAAGCTCATGGCATTAAATAGTTTCAGTCATTTGTTTTTGTGCCTCCTACAGGCAGAGGGTTCTCTGTAGACCCTTGGGAATAAGTGTCCTTTTACATTAGTCTATCCCCCTTCCAGCACTAGGTCTAGGCTGAGCTCTCCATAACAATAGCACATCTGTGTTTTCCGTATGGGTTAGTTCTCTCATAGTGTAACCAGATTGAATACCCCAAAATCCATTTGTCATATTTTCAGGCTGGTATTTTGTTTTTATTTCATTGGGTCACTTTTGACTCTGTCCACTGCTGACTTTGATTATCCACAATGGCAGAGCCATAACCAAGAGTGATCGGGGCTTTGGCCCAGCATGCCAAAATATAAAGGGACAGCATGGCCTCCTTTAACAACAGAAAAGTAACGGAGCTTAGCAACTAGTTAGCAAAGGAGTTAAGCCTGGTACATGGTCAGCACTTAGTAAATGCTTATTGACTGTGTGAATTAAAAGAAGAAACTGTCAGATAGCATACTTCTTGCCCCTATGGTCAAACCACAGATTAGCTATTCCTTGGACTTGGCCACTTGGGTAAAAGTATCACTAGCAGCAGCCTTATAGTGATTCAGGAGACTCCATCCTCAGGGGCTGATGTTCCAGGGTCTTTGCCCCTGTGTTCACTAATAGGATGGTGTCTCAGGGTCCTGCTACCCCTCATTTTCCTCTATTTAGCTGAATTTATCTTAAGTTTTTTGGGAAGTCAAATTTATACCATGGTTTGCATGTTGTTTTCTCCATTAGATTGTAAGCCCTTTGAGGGCAAGGACTGCTTTTTACCTCTTGGTGTATCCTTAGCACAGTGCCCAGTAAAGAGCAGGCATTTAACAAAGGTTGATATTGATTGATGTCACTTGACTCAGGTGCAAAAATTGCTAGTAATAGTTCTGCAGAGCACCAGAAAGATAGAAAATATTATGAGTGCTTATGGGAAATATTTGCCCTTCAAATTGTGAAAGATGATAAATCAGGAATACACAAGGTAGGCAATATTTTAGTACTTATAGAGCTGGTAGCTATCTGGTTTAAGGAAGGGATCTTAACATTTTAAAACAGTTGAGCAAAAATTACCTAGAGGAAGCCCAAGGCATGGGTTGCCTTCTCTGAAACAGATTTTCAGAGTTGCCCTTTCTTTACTATACTTGAAATCAGTAAGCCATAAAGATAACATCCTGGTCTCCTTGATCTGCCTCCCCTTAGTAACTTTCTACATGATTCTTACTACCCTTTCACTGTGATTCCAATGATATTATGGCCACTTATTCATAAACAGGAAGAATGAGAACCAACTTTTCTGGTGCCAGCTTTATATACTTAGGTAAAGTTTCGATGCCAGACATTTCAATAATAGAAGATAACAGTCATTCTTCCTTCTTTCCGTAGGAACAATTACTCAAATTTGTATATACCCCATTGGGACTTGCAAGATACCTTTATGTAACAACAGTGATTTCATATATCTTTTTACTCCAGGCAGGAAGTAATTAACTGACTCCCCTATCCTTCCTTTTATTAAAAATAAATTTTATTAATATCTTTTGTTTTCTCCTCATCTACAGTTCCCACAGTATTTCTCCTCTGCTTCTTCCCAGAGAGCCAACACTTATATTAAAGAAAAGAGATAAAAGGAAAAAAAAGTTCAGCAAAACTAACCAACACACTGATGAGGTCTGATGTTATATGCAGTGTTGCACACCATTATTCCCCATCTCTGCAAAGAATCAGGGGGAGTCATTTTGCTCAAGACTAAACCTAGTCTTTATAATTTTGCAGCATTTTGTTTTAATTATTTTGTTGGTTATTTCTACCATCTTGGTCCTTTAACTTCTCTTTCTCCTCCTATTCCTACTTCCTGACTTCTAATAGAGTTAATTTAAAAAAAAAATTTATGGGCAAAGTAAAACAAAAAAAAATAACTTTAACTAGACTATGTCCAAATTGGTATCTTTATTCAAATCAATTCAAATGCCATTTATTATGTGCACTGTGCTTGGCACTGGGACCATATACAGCCTTTCCGGCCACCTTTTCCAGTGACAGCTGCATTTTCACTCATTCCCCTCAACTCACTCTATTAGAAGCAAGGAATACTCTTTGCTTGCCATTGCCACTTTCTGCCTCCATCACTCAGTAACCTCTTCCTCTTCTCTTTGGAAGTTTGTACAATTCATGTCCACCACCCGATCTACTGAACTCAATGAATTTGGAGCTTGGCTCACAATTTTTCTCTCCTCCTCAACTCTTACTCTCATACATGGGGATTTCAAAATATATATAGATTCTCCCTCAAACACCCTAATCAGTTCCTCAACCTATTCACTTTTCATGACCTGTTCCTCCACCCGACCTCAGCTATATAGAGTTAGCCATACTCTTGATCTTATCGCTCACAAATGCACCACCTCTCTGTTCAAGAATTATGAAATTTATCTAACCGTAATCCATTGCTTTTTCACCTCTCCCTCTGCCTTCTCTTCTATACCCATACTCTGTCTTTGATTTGAGCGAGGGCAGGCTGTGCAGGGTCACCAGCCTCACTTTCTCCAAGGTCGTCTTTTGACTAGCAACCCTGAGGATCTTCCCTTCCCAGTTTGATTTTTTTTAATTAAAGGAGCCATCACTTGACTCACTTCTTAAAGAGGTCCATTCACTGAATGAGTGTTATCTCAGTCAAAGTGAGAACCTGAAAAGACCTTAGCTTAAAAGGGTCAGAGTCTCCCAGTGCATCCAGGGTCATCTCCAGTCATCCTGGGTCACTGGACCCAGATGGCTCTAGAGGAGAAAGTGAGACTGATGACTTTGCACAGCCTTCCCTCACTCAAATCAAAGTCAACGACAAGTCATGTCATCATCTCCCTGATATCATGGTCCTTTTCGAAAACAGACAAACACAGCACCCCTGTCTGTACTATGACTTCCAGTCCCTCAACCCCCTCAGTTCTCTCCCAGGCTATGACCCCTGCACTAGCCACCCTCTCTTCTTTCCCTCTTCTTGACCCCTTGGAAAAACATTTCAGCTCTTCATTGTCCTTTCTCTTTAGTCCCTACCCCCCATATCACATTTCTGATTTGGCTCTGCCAAGTCTTAGCCTTGGATCACTCCCACTGTCTACCATCTTCACTCATACACACATGCTTCTGAACCAAGATGGAAAAAATCATGCATCTGCTCTAATTGGGTACAGCACAAACTTATGTTATACCTCTATTAGGTCCTCACTGCTGCTTAGCAATCCTTTCTTTTGCCTCCCTTTTGTTGTTATTTTTGTAGATGTCAGGGAAGATAACATGTTCTATTTTGGATATGATGAGTTTGAGATATCTATGGAACATCCAGTTTGAGATGTCTAAAATACAATTAGTGATATAAGATGATAGCTTAGGAAAGAGACTGGGGTTAAATATATGAAACTGGGAATCATTTGTATAGAGATGATCATTGAACCCACTAGAGTGGAGATCACCAAGTGAGATAGCATGAAGGGAGAAGTATAGGGGAGAGCCTTGGGAGACTCTCATGGTTAGTGCATGGATAGAGATAATGAACTTGCAAAGGAAACTGAGAAGGATCAAGTGTGTGGAGGGAGAAGCAGGAGAGGGGATGTTTATGAATAATGTCATATGTTGCAGAGAAGTCAGAAAGGATGAAGATTGATAAGAGGCCATTAGATCTAGCAATTAAGAGATCATCAGTTACTTTGGAGGGACTGGTTTTATTTGTTTTTAGGTTAGGACCTAGATTGCAGAGGGTTTAAAAGAGAAAGAAAGTAGGGGAAATGAAGGTACCTAATCTAGATGGTTTTCTTAAGGAGTTTAACTGAGGAGTGGAGAGATTTTTGTTTGTTTAAGGATGGGGGAAACGTAGGCAAGATGGTAGGCAGCAGGAAAGGAGCCAATTGACAGGGATAGATGATTGAAGATGAGAGAGTAGGGCTGATAGTGGGGGACAGTCCATTAGAATAGATGGAAGGAGATGGGATCAAGGATATGTGTAGAAGGGTGGGCCTTGACAAGCTAAAGATTCCTTCTTGATCCAAGGCCATTTTGATAGTTCATTGTATACTTTAAAGTAGCATGGGATAGTAGAGAGAACAATGACAGTGGAGTCAGAAAGACCTTGATTCAGGTCTTACCTCTTACACTTATGTGTGTGTGTTCATCCTTTGTTGCCGGAGAAGACCATACCATCAGAGAAATAATGACATGACTTGCACTTGACTTTGTTTTGAGTGAGGGAGGGCTTTGCAGGTCACCAGCCTCACTTCTCCTCCAGTGCCATCTGAATCCCGTGACCTGATATTCCTCAGGATGACTGGAGATGACTCAGGATGAGGCAGTTGGGGTTAAGTGACTTGCCCAAGGTCACAGGACTAGTGAGTGTCAAGGGTCTCAGGTGAGATACGAGCTCAGGTCCTCCTGACTCCTGCACTGGTGCTCTATCCAGTGCACCACCCAGCTGCCCCAACCTCTGACACTTACTATGTGAACATATGCAAATCATTTAACTTCTCTTTCATCATCTATAAAATAGGGATAAAAATAACTGTAGTACTTAACTCCCAGGGTTATTCTGAGGCTTAAATAAGATAATGCATTTAAGTGCTTTGTAAAACTTAAAAGGACATATCAATGTCAGCTATTATTACTACTAGTATATTTGTAAGTATTTCTTCCAATGGATTCTTATAGTTTGGGAATAAAATTGACAAAGGCCAATAAGAGCTCACATTTACTTTAAGGTTTGCAAAGCACTTTAAATATGTTTAACTCACTTTATTCTCACAACATCCTTGAGGCTAGTCCCAGTGAGGATGTCAATTCCCCCTTTAACCCTTCTGCAGCTCAGAACTCCTGAACTCAAGTGGTCCATCAACTTTAGCCTGTCCTACTAGCAAGTGTAAAAGGTACCACAATGCTAGGACAAAGGTATCATCTTGATACATTGTCTTCTTGAGGAGGAAAACTTCCTAACAATTAAAAATGCTCAGAAGTGGATTGGGTTGCTTTGGAATATAGTAGGTTCCTCTTCACCGAAGTGTTTGAACAGAGACTTTTAAACCATGGTCAGATATATTGTAGAGAAGATTTTTGAGATGTAGGTAGAACGAATTAGACAGCCTCTGGAGTCCCTTCCTACTCTGAGATTCCATGGTATATTTTGACTATCTGCAGTGCTTAGGTTTGAGTATGGCCAAGGAGGCTTTATCTACATCTAGTTAAGTACAGAGATAATTTGCAGCAATGTTCAAAGCTATACAGACACCTCTAAAATACCCAGTTATGCTACTTTTAAAAATAGGAGAACATAGAATGTACACTGCAAGGTTCCATATTGATTTTTCTCTCATTAAATTATATATAAAATAAACGTTCCTGACCATCAGAAGATTATCTTATGTATAGATGCATGTATTTTTTTAAAATTGGGAACTCTGTGTTCTGTAGGTGCATAGTGCCTGGTTCTTGAAAACAAAGCACATTTCCCCCTCCTTTGAATGTCACAACCAATAATAAAGGCTCTAACTTTGGAACCCATCCAGCTATTATTTGATGGTGCATAAGGAAGAGTAAAATAAAATTTGACCTTCCATCTGTTTATTAACTCTACTGCTGGCTGTAAAATTTCTGGCAGTAAAACTGAAACAGCTAAAACCCATGGCTTTCACAATGTCCTTTATTTTGCTGTCTTTTTTTTTTTTAAAGCTATCTTCACATAAAGCTAATTGTTGTTATTTTTTCTACCTATTTTCTGCTTATACTTTTTTACCTTTTCCTGTGCTGGAGTGGGTAGAGAGCCAGCCTTGGAATCAGGAAAATCTGGGGTTAAGGCCCACTTTGGACACACTAGTCATGTCAACCTGATTCATATCAGTTAAGCTCTCTGTTTCTGGCAACTCTCTAAGGTTATAAGTTGCAGAGAAGGTGCTGTCTTGCTTGTTTAACCTATAACAGCAAGCTCAGAAATCCACTCTTTCTAATCGGACTTCACTAAATTCAGTTTTGCATCTTCCTTTTGAGTCTATTTTGTGATTATTCAATTATTTTTCAGGCATGTCTGACTTTTCCTTGGTCCCATTTGGAATTTTCTTTGCAGAGATATTGAAGTGGTTTGCCAGTTCCTTCTCTAGCTCATTTTCTAGATGAGGAAACTAAATTAAACAGGGTTAAGTGACTTGCCCAGGGTCACATAGCTAGGAAGCATCTGAATCTAGATTTGAATTCAGAATCTTTAACCCTGATTTTGAAATAGTTTCTTTTACATAAAGCCTTTAAGGTGTAACCCAGTCTCTAAGGATATATACATTAGCTTCTGTTTGATTCAATCCCAAAGTCTTACTTAATAGAGATAATTACTCTTAATCAGATGGGATAATAAATGAAGAGACTCAACTCTCATAATAACAATAACTCATATTGCTATAGTGTTCTGAGGTTTGCAAAACACTTCATAGACATAATCTCCTTTGAACCTTACAATAATTTTGTGAGATGTTATCCTCATTTTACAGATGAGGAAATTGAAATTCACAGAACTGAAATGACTTTTCAGGAACTGACCTTCAGTTTGGTTCATTCCAAGGGCAATTTTGAAACTGTTGTCTGGGAATTTCTGTTTTCTGGAGATTGAATGGTTTTAGTGCTACAGGAGCTTGAGCCATTTTTTAAACTATAAAACCTTATAGGGCTGTTAGAAATGGCCAGCAATATCCATAGATAAGAAATCATAGCTCAAGTTATCCTAAGAAAGTGACTTTCATCTTCAAGCAATAGTGAGCTATTGTATCATGTTCTCTGGCAGAAATGGATAAATGTGCCAAACAAATGATGATTATGAATTCACAAATGACTTAATATTTTGCAGCCTTGTCTTTGCTTAGGCTGCATAACATTCTAAACTATTCTAGACACTTGGCTACAAGAGCAGTGTTCTCTGGCAAGAGGATGGGAACAGACCTTCACCAATCCATTCTTATTTCTAAAAGAACTCACATGCACGTACCCTACATGCAGTAGGATAATAGGGATGGTTTCATATAGATTAGGTAGAGGTGTTATCATTCCCAAAACATTGTATCACATTTTAGAATTCAATTTTGTTTCAATTTCCTAAGCATTTAGTAAATGCCTACTCTGTGCCAGGTACCATGCTAGGCACAAGCAGTGAAAGACCAAAATGAAATTCCTGCTCTCAAGAATTTTGCAATCTACCGGGGGTGGGAGGAGGATAACATACACATATAAATAGCTGCATAATATACACAAAGTAATTTCGCGGAATTGCAGTGTAGAACACTAACTACTGGAGCTATGGGGAAAGCCCTTGTGTAGGAAATGGAGCTTGAAATGAGACTTGATGGGAATTAAGGATTTGGAAATGTGGATCTGAGAAGGAAGGACAGTTGGGATATGGAAAACACTTTGTGTGAAGGCATGGTGATGGTCAATGGAAATTATGTGTTAGGAGCAATGGAAAGTAAATGAGGAGAAGTAATGTGAAATTGGTTTGGAAAGATAGGTTGGAGCCAAATTATGAAGATCTTTAAATGCCCAAAGGATGAGTTTGTATTTTATCCTGAAAGCAATAGAGAACTTCCTTGGATATGAGAATAATATAATAAGATTTGTGCTATTTTTAAGTTCCATTTTATTTTCAGTTTTGAATTTTTTTCCTCACTTTCCCTCTCTAAAACAAATTGAGAAAGTAAAAAAAA
>JAQQSK010014379.1:0-11140 GCA_028658325.1 Potorous gilbertii | reverse complement strand
TCCCCAAGCCTTTCCTTCTTCCTAATTTTCTTATTACTGTTGAAGACACCATCATTCCTCTATAGTCACTCAGGCTTGTGGTCTAGGTGTCATTCTTCGCGTGTCATTCTCTCTCTCACCTCCTCCCCACCCCTCTATCCCCCATATCCAATCAGTGGTCAAGTCCTGCATTTTCTACCTTCATAGAATCTCTTATATGTTCCCCCTTCTGACTTTCAAAACTACCACCATTCTGGTGCAAGCACTTCATGCCTAGGCTATTATAATAGCCTGGTTTCCCTGTCTTAAGGGTCTTCCCTTGCCAGTTCATCCTCTACTCAGCTGTAATATTGATCTTCCTAAAACAAAGATCTGACCAAATCACCCCCCTATTCAATCAATTCCCATGGCTCCCTATTACCTCCAAAATTAAATATAAAATCTTCTGTTTGGCATTCAGAGCCCTTTACAGACTGACCCCCTCCTACCTTCTCAGTCTTATACCTTACTCCTTTGTGAACCAGGGACATTGGCCTCTTCCTGGAACAAGATATTCCATCTCCTGACTACAGGCATTTATGAAAATAAATTCCAGTTGTCCCCCATGCCTGGAAGCCTATCATCTTTGCCTCCTGGCTTCACTGGCTTTCTTCAAGTCCCAGCTTAAATCTCACCTTTTCCAAGAAGTCTTTCCTGATCCCCCTTAATGGTAGTACCTTCCCCCAAGACTATCTCTATTTTGCCCTCTCCATGTCTTATTCATATACAATTGTTTGCATATTATCTCCCTCATTAGGTTTTGAGCTCTTCAAGGATATCTGTTACCTTTCTTTGTAGCTGTGCCCACCACACAATTGGTGCTTAATAAATGGTTGTTGACTAACTGCCTTGGTTTTAAGGAGAGTGGATTAAAACTTAAAGTGGTGATCACAAAACAGCCTCTATTCCAGCACCAAAAAGTTCACTTCTAGATGTTGTAAATTCTTCCACCCTCTCAGAGCTCATAAGGTCATTAACTGTTTTGTTCCATATCGAGTACTCATTCACCTAGGATATAGAAACAGACACACAGAAACAAAAAAAATACAGCAGGGCCATGCATTCATAGATACCATATGGTGCCTGGGTGGGAAGATAAGGGAGTCAGTAGCAAGTAGCATGGTAGCTTGCTATTTCTCCCCCAACCTGGAGATTTAGAGAAGTTCTTGATTCACTCACCACCAGGCAAAGGAGAAAGTTTATCTGCTAGAATATTTTATACACACAATTCTGACTCAGCAGTCAATTAAAAGGCTTTTTGTCACTTCAAAGTAACCTGACAGAAAACAATCAGAGAAAACTAGAACTTCTGAGAGGCAGAGGTAAAGAGAAGTCATTCCATGCGTGAAGGTGGAAAATATGGAATATTTAGTGTGAGGACCACCTGGAAAGTAAGTTTGACTAGACCAAGGGTGGGGAGGAAAGTTCATGAAAGAAAGAAATATAAAAGTTTGGAAAGGTAGATTAGAAACCAGTTATGAAACAAGCTTTAAATGTCAAACAGAGCAATTTATATTTGATCCTAAAGGTAATAGGGAGCCACTGGTGTTTATTGAGTGGGAGTGTAACATGGTCAGAACTGTGCTTTAGGAGTGTCTCTGGCAGTTGTATGACAACGGATTGAATGGGGAGAGACATGAGTTTCTAAAATGCCTTCTAGCCTTTAATCGACAATCTTATTGGGAGATTACAACATGTAAACAGATAAATATATAAATGTTCATTCAAAGAGAAGGGAGGGAACACTAACAACTACCTAAAATATTGAATGATTTTATACAATTAAGATAGCATAAGATGCTGCAAGGTATATAGTAGATTGAGTCAGGATGACCAGGTTTTGAGTTCTTCCTTCCATATATACTGGCTTTTTGCCACCAGTCAAGTCACCTGACTTCTCTCCAGACAAATTCTCACCCAGACCACTCTCCAAGCCCATAAATTACAGAACACTGGCCAATATACACTGGTAGAAGAACTTTTTTTTTTTAACCAAGAGTTCTTTGTTCCACTGAGATCATAGGGAAAGACAAATAAAACAAGGTGGCAAGCTTCCATAGGAGTGCTGCCTTTGAACCTTTGGGAACCAAGCAGATCCAGTAAACATTTATGAAGCACTTATGATTACTTGGCCCAGGGGCATCTTGATGCATTGAGCTGAAACCAAGCAGGGCAGAGTGGAGTGTACTAAGCCCAGTTTCTGGAAGGCATTGGGAGGAGTTTGGTACTCTACCTTCCAGGACTTCAATCAGAGGAAAAAAGAGACTGAGGGAGGTGGTATCTATCAAGGCTTGCATTTACAGCATGGTGGTGAGCTTTGTAGTGAGGAACTTATTCTAGGAGGGAAATCTTGTTCTGTGAAGGTGAAACAAGGCAAGGCAGCAGATGCAAAGTGTTGAATAGTTTCAGTCAAGTCCAAGTGTTTTGTGACCTTATCTGGGGTTTTCTTGGCAAAGATACTGGAGTGATTTGTCATTTCCTTTTCCAAATCATTTTACAGATGAAGAAACTGAGGCAAACAGGATGAAGTGACTTACCTAAGGTCACACAGCTACTAAGTGTCTGAGGAAGGATTTGAACTCAGGAAGATGAGTTTTCCTGACTCCAAGCCCAGTGCTCTGTCAATTGAACCACCAGATGCCAGGTATCAAAAGACCTAGAATGAAATCTTGTCTTTGCTATTCATAACCTGTATGAATATGGAGGAGTGGCCTCACTTACCTGACCTGCAAAATAAACTAGATGGGCTCTACCTTGTAGCCCTAAGTCTTTGCTTTTATGAATGTTGATCATGGAAATCATCACAAACCATCACAAATAATAAATATAGAAGAGGTTGTTTGAAACAAGAGATGGATGAAGCCAGAGAGGGTAAAGCCTTCACTTCTGAGCAGCTATACCTATTTTCCAAGGAGTAATCCGAATTAAGAGACTTCCATCCACTCTCAGTTAATATATCTTTAAAATTTGCATTCAAGCTCTAAGACTTTAAGTTTGAAGCAAGTGATTATAAAAAAAAGTGCATATTTTTAAAACATGAAAAGCTGAAAGGATTCCTATTTTAGACTAGATTATGATGTCCTGACTGTTGAAAATCAAAAAAGATAGCAATCATTGAAATGTTCAAGGCAGTGCCAGCTTGGGGCCTACTGAATGTACATCTTCACTTCCTACTGAGGACAATAATTTTAAATTTCAAATTCTGCAGGAAAAAAAATCAAGTAATATATTATATAGAAGTGGGTAAGCAGTTACAAGGTATTTGGGAAGAAACGGCCTGCTCCTCAAATTTTGGTACCTACAAATTCAAAATAGGTAAAGAAGAATATATATAGTAAATACACACACACACACACACACACACACACACACACACACACACACACACACACACACACACACATATATACACATATACATAAGTCCTGTGGATGCAACAGCATTTCATCTCTGCCCTGAGCACCCACTATTTGAGGGGCAAAGGTTGAATGAACGTTTTATCCTCTGTGTCTCAGAAGAGTGCTATACTTTGCCCTCAGTTTGATCCCTCTCCAGAATACCTTGTAGTAAAGTGAACTCTCTAAATGAGAGTTCTCCAAATTTAATCTCATACCGCATCAGTAAAAATGTTTAAACTGACATATGCTTATTTATAGAAATATTTATATTTACTTATTATATACATAGTTCAATGTTAAATTTATTTCAGTACATTGTTTTAGTGACTGACTTATCAGGAAAAGAAAATTCACAAAGATAAGTAGTTCCCAACATAAGTGCACTGTTGGCTGTGCTTACAAAATCAAAATACTAATTTTTCAATTCCATCTACCAATTATGCAAAAGATTTTGTTGAAATTTGGCTATAAATTTCCATCTTCCCTGATGTCGATTGATTGTTCTTGCAAATTAATCCTAGGGTGTCGCATTTTTTACATTTTTAACAAATGGGTTGAAAATCCACTAAAACTTCATTTGGAAGATTTTTAAACAGGTTAGAAAATTCTGGTTTTGAGTGCTTTTTAAATGTGTGTAAATACAAGAGTTTTTATAGGTGACACATTTAGTTTTTGGCAATAAAATCATATGACAATAGAAGCATTTTCAAACATCCATTTTCAACATGCTCTTTTCATAGCATGAATTTCAAAATGCACTCTCTCACTCATTAAGATTTCACCATTATCTGATAAGCAAGAGATAGAGAATATTAACAAAAACAAATCACACCAAAGGCCTTTCTCCAAAGAGTAAATGGAGGGCTTAAAAAAAGGATATAAACAGATAGTTCCCAAAAGAGAAATATAAACAATTAATGACCATTAAAAATATGGCTCCAAATGGGTAATGAAAGAATGAATGAAAGAAAAGAATGAAAGAAATAAAAACCGAAACAGCTCTGAAGTTTTATTTCCCGCCCAGCAAATTGATGAACATGCAAAAGAGGGGAATAGTCAGTGGTGGAGGGTTTTGCATTCTCCACTCACACAGCTGTCTCCCTGGTTCAAGCCTTAGGACCTCTCTATGTGGACCATTAAAATAGTCTTCCAAATGGTCTTTCTTCTTTAAATCTTGTGCCATTCCAACCCATTCTCTACACAGATGATAAAAATGATTGTCCTAGAGCACAGATTTGACCATGATATTCCTTTACTCAATAAATTCTAGTAGCTCTCTGTTTATACTAAAATAAAATATAAATGCTTCTGTTTGACATTTTAAACCCTTGCTCCCAATTACCTATTTATTGAGTCTTTTAATATATGTATTCCAGTGTTGGATCATTGTGTTGATCAGAGTCCCTAAATCTTTTAAGGTTGTTTGTCTTTACAATAACTGTTGTTATTGTATACATTCTTCTTTTGTTAAGTATAAGTCCTTTCCTTCTTTTTTTTGTCTCTTTGGTATATAAAACCAATACTGGTATCATGAGGTCAAAAGTATTGCACAATCTAATAAGTTTTGGAGTATATTTCCACAATGCTTTCCAGAAGGACTGGAACAGTTTACAGTTCTAGCAATAGCTCATTAATGTACCTGTTTTCCAAAGCCCCTTCAATGTGTCATTGTCCTTTTGGTTTTACTTTATCAATCTGATTTAGAGTACTTATCATATGGCTATGGATAGCTTGAATTTCTACCTCTGCAAAATACCTGTTCATATCCTTTGACCATTTATCACTTAGGGAATGGCTCTTATTCTTATATAGAATTAATCCTTATCAGATAAACTTGCAAAAAATTGCTAACTGAGGGGCTAACCCATCAGTTGGGGAATGTCTGATCAACACAATGGAACCAACCAAAGACCCAGAGGACTCATAAGGAAACATGCCAAATACTACCAGATTAAAAGGTGATACAATCAGATTCCTGTCTCCAAATTCATATTAGCCATGTATATATGTATATTTCTCAGTTGGAACTCTGAATCCGTCACCAGTTTGTCAGGACATGGGTAGGATACTTGAACATCGGCCCTCTGGAATTATGGGTGGTCATTGTATCAATCAGAGTTCTTAAGTCTTTCAAAGATGTTTGTCTTTACATATATTGATGCCATTGAATAAATTGTGTTCTTGTTCTCCTCATTTTGTTCTATATTAATTCATGCAAATCTTCTGAGATGTTTTTAAACGATTCCTTTAATCTTTTCTTACAATACAGTAGTATTCCATTATATTTTTATACCACTATTTATTGTCATTTCCCAAATGATGAGCATATTCTTAGCTTCCATTCTTTTCCATCACATAAAGAATTGCTTTAAGTATTTTTGTACATCTGGGTTCATTCCTTTTGCTTGAGCTGAGACTTGGAGGAAATAAGGGATTTTACGAGGCAAAAGTAAGGAGAGTATTCAAGCATGGGAAATGGCCACTGCAAAGGTACAGAGATGGGGGATAGAGGAGGAGCCATGACAAAACCAGTTTGGCTGGGCCATAGAGAAAGAATGTGAGCAATGTATCACCGAAAGGCTAGCTGGAGTCAGGTTGCCAAGGCCTTGAAATGCCAAACGGAAGAGTTTATATTTGATGCTAGAGTCAATAAGAAAGTACTAGAGTTTATTGAATAAAGAAATGTCACGGTCAAGTCTGTGCTTTAGGACAATCATTTTGGCAGTGAATGGACTGGAGTGGGGCAAGATTTAATGTAGAGAGATCCATTAGAAAACTATTGCAATAGTCTAGATAAGAAGGGTTGAGGCCTTGAACCAGAGTGGTGGCTATGTGAAAGGAGAGAAGAGGAGAGATGCAAGAGACGTTGCAAAGGTCTGGGGGATTTTGACTGAAGTATCTCTCATGGAGCTGAGTATGCTTTCTGTCCCCTTCTGATGGGAAATGTACTCTGGCCTCTTGCTAAAGAGCATGCGCTCTCATTTGCTCTGGTTGGTCCTTGGTCTTTGTAAGTATAGGATTGTATCAAAAATGATCATTGATTAATCTAGGAAGAGTCACCCACGGAGGCTCCATCCACTCTTGTGGGCATTTCACTTCAGGACCCTGCCAGTTCTCCCTTGGACCTCCATCAAATAGGGAAAGTATATAGATATAAATTTAGATATTATGTGTCTGTGTATTCACATATATACACACATAAATATATACATATATAATATGTAGATGTGTGTATGTATATAGATACATGTGTTTTATCTGTATATGTGTGTCTGTGTGTGTATTATATATATTATTTATATATATACATACACAAATACATATAAAACCTAAAATTTATGCTACCATTCCAGCATCAATGGTGGCTATGAATAGAGCATATGAGCAATGTATAAAGCAATGAAAGTGTGTGCTTATCTAGGTAAGCCCAAGACTGGACCTCAAGCCTTTGGCAGTCTCCTTTGCTTTGCACGACTCTCCCTACGCCCAAGTTACTGAATAGAGATGCTGAGAAGTAGACCTTGTCAGCTCTGTTTGTAACTTCACAAGTTGCTCAATGGAAGATGCTTCTTGTCACTATACTACTTTTCTTATTTTTTATGTAAATAGTATTTATTTTTCTAATAACCTGTAAAGATAGTTTACAAGATTCATTTTTTGTAAGATTTTAAGTTCCAAAATTCTTTCCCTTCCTCCTTCCACCTCAATCTAATATAGGTTATGCACATGCAAGCATGGAAACATTTCCACATTAGTCATGTTGTGAAAGAAAAAATAGAACCAAAAAAAACCCCAAAAAAACCCCCAAGAAAGCGAAAATAGTAGTTTTGATCTGCATTCAGATTCCTTGGCTCTTTCTTTAGATGTGGGTAGCATTTTCCATCGTGAGTCCTTTGGAATTATCTGGGGTCATTATATTGCTCAGAAGAGTTCAGTTTATAATAACTGATCACTGAACAATGTTTGCTGCTACTGTGACTATACCACTTTTCAAAGGAGGAGTAATTTATCTAAGGTCTGGATGGCCTAAAGTCAGGAAGACTCATCTTTCTGAGTTCAAATCTGGCCTTAGATACTTACTAGCTGTGTTACCCTGGGCAACTCACTTCACCCTATTTGCCTCAGTTTCCTCATGAGCTGGAGAAGAAAATGGCAGACCCCTACAGTATCCTTGCCAAGAAAGCCCCAAACAGGGTCACAAAGAGTTGGACTCGACTTTAAAATCGACTGAATCACAACAACCAAAGCACTCTCTTTACCTCCAGGACCAAATACAAACTTTGCTGTTTGTCATTTAAATCTCATCCTTCCTACCTTTCATGTCTTCTTACTTTACAGTCCCCTCCCCACCCTCTGACCCAGTGACCCTGGCCTTGAAGCTTCTCATACACAGTATTCCAGTAGCTTCCTTTCTACTGCCTATCTCCCTTGCCTGGAATGCTCTCCCTCTTTACCTCTTCCTCCTGCTTCCCTGACTTTCTTCAAGATCAGACTCAAATTCTGCCTTCTACAAGAGGCTTTTCCTGGCATATATTTTTCATGTACAGGTTTTTACCATTTTACATATATTCATCATATATGTATATGTATACACACATATATACGTACATACATATATTACATATATGTATATACATCTATATCTATATCTACCGCAGCTGGATGGCACAGTGGATAGAGCACTAGGCATGGAATCAGGGAGACCTGAGTTCAAATCTACCCTCAAACAC
Organism: Potorous gilbertii; assembly: GCA_028658325.1. Taxonomy (NCBI): domain Eukaryota; kingdom Metazoa; phylum Chordata; class Mammalia; order Diprotodontia; family Potoroidae; genus Potorous; species Potorous gilbertii. Next base: position 2,994 of record JAQQSK010014379.1, on the reverse strand, counting down.
TTGCTAACTCTGTGACCCTGGACAAGTCACTTGATTTCTGCCTCAGTTTCCTCATCCATAAAATGGAGACAAGCACCACCTCCTGGGGTCATTATGATTGTCAAATGAGCTAATAGTTATAAAACAGCACAGTGCCTGGCCCATAATAAGCACTATATTATGATGACATACATATTTTTGCACAGTGCTTAGCACAAAGTAAACGCAATGCATTCTTGTTGACCGATTTACTGACTGGTGCATGAGGGGAGAAGTTGACAGCTTGCGCAGTGGAGGGAAGACAGCAGTGAGAAAGGGTGCAATGGGAGAGTGTCCAGCATAATAGGTAAAGCGAGTAGAATTCATCTGGGAGACTAGTTTCACAACTGACTACTGCACGGAGTGTGAGATGCAACCAGGGATGTGCTGTGGCTAGCTCAAACTGTTAAATTTTCAGGGTGAACATTTACACTGTGAAAATTGGCAAATGCTACAAATCAAGGTTTGATTTATTGTTTTGTTGATTGTCTAAACATAAGGAAATGATGGAGAAAACATTAATAATGCAGATTAAACTTTAAGGGTGTCATGTGTAAATTTTTTTCTGGAGAACCAGTTGTTAAACATCTGCCAGAACACCCCTGGATGCAAACTAAGGTCCCTTTCTCCAACTGATCTGTCATGCATTGCTATGGTCATTCCATAACTCCGTCCCAGCACAATCTTCTTTGAGAAATCACTGCTTTGAGTGAATTCAAAACCTATTTCTCCATTGCTGGATGTACTGTTAATGTGTTAGTTTGCCTTGGTTTACCTCTTTTTCTTTGTTATGAGGGAAAGGTATATTGGTGGGAAGTAGGAGTCAGAGTTGCCAGGAAGTTAAAAAAAATAACAAAAAACCCCCAAAAAGTGACCCTTTATCAAGAGTAATTCAGGGTTTGCCCCACTGCGGGTAAGTATTCCCAATAAATCAATCATCAGGAAATTGGTGGACGGAGATGGTCAAAGTGGCTTTCCACCTGGTCCTAAATACGTGCCACATAATCAGCCCAGAAATTACCAAGACAAAAATTGGAGGCAGCCAGGTGGGGTGGTAGGTAAAGTGGTGGGTCTAGAAACATGAGGACCTAAGTTCATATCTGGTGTGGTATTTACTAGCTGTGTTACTTTGGACTTCACTTTTCTCAACTGTGAAATGGGGATAACAGCATTATTGTGAGGCTCAGATGAGATAATATTTGTAAAGTGTCGAGCACAGTGCCTGGTACCAGTAAGTGAGACATAAATGCTGTATTATTTATTAGTATATTAGCCTATCATCATAGGACTGTCCTTCCCCATTTCCCCATTTTAATATAGTAGGCCTATATGTCGTTCTTTTGTGCTTTCTTTTCCCTCTTAAAGTCTGTCTTTAATATTCATTTTGATCTAATTTCACCTGTGCAAAAACATTGGGGAATATAGTATGATTTGTTCCTTGTCTCCACATACCTTCTGATTAGCCCTGACCTCCTTGTGATCTTGTGTAATCAATCATCATCCATTCCAATATTACAGTAGATTAGACTGCCCTATACGTAACCAACACCTGTAACCAAAACACCCTCTTCTCCCTCCCACACAAGGGTGGTTTGATTGTGGTTTAAAGAATGGCCCTAGAGAGTGGAGGAATGAATCAGTTGCCTGAAATATCTGACTGAAAAAGGAGGTATAGTGGCCAGAATTGGGGACAAGGTACTCCTAGAGAAGAGAAAGTCAAGAATGCTGGAACATCCAGGATTCAACCTCAAGAAGTGAAATCTCCCCATTTTTCACCTTTCTGTGTAGGATGGGGGAAAAAAACTGATTTGGGGATATATTTCACATATGTACTTATTCTTGATTTTTTTTCTTGTGCTCTTGTTTATATATTTTAAGACCTGCCATTATCGATGGAAATTTAATATATTTAACTTTTTTAAAAAAGAAAATCAACTGTGGTCAGCCCTGATTAGGGAGCCTTCTATTTGGGGGACAATTCTTTGGTTGTGCTCCATTTTCTCACAGCCCTGCTGATTCCCCTCCACCTTTCAAGTCTGTCACAAAGAGGCATAAGGAGGCAATGGGAAAGGGCCCATCAAAGGGGGCTAAGCCCGAGATATTAGAAAGGAGAACTCCAGAAAAATGCTGTAGAGAAGCAAAAGGCCATGTCCAGAAAATTAGCAATGTACAGAAGAGGAAGAACCAAAGGTCTATGAACAAAGGATCCAAGGTCCAGGAAAGTCCAGGATCAGCAACAGCTGAACTACCAAATGAGATTAACTTTGATCCTAGAGCAAAAAGTCTATTTTCTCTTTGCCCTTTTTTATGCTGCCTTCCTGCTGGGCAAAAGAGTGGCTCAAAACCAGAAGGAAGTCAGAGACCTCTAAGTGAATCCTACTCCTGGGTGAATCAGGGACAGAATTGCTTTTGTTAAATAATTTTTTAGTAATATTTTCCCCAATTACATGTAAAAACAATTTCCAATATTTGTTTTTAAATTTTTTGAGTTCCAAATTCTCTCCTCGACATAGAAAACAATTTGATATAGGTTATACAATGTGAACTCATGTAAAACATTTTTCTATACAAGTAGAAGAAAACATAGACCAAAACAAAAAGCAAGCAAAAACAAAAAACATCATAAAAAATAGAGTGAAAAATAGTGTGCTTCAATCTTCATTCAGACTCCATCAGTTCTTTCTCTGGAGGGGAACAACATGTTTAATCATGAGTCTTTTGGGATTGTCTTGGATCATTGCATTGCTGAGAAGAGCTAAGCCATTCATAGTTGATCATCATATTTCTGTTACTGTGTACACCTTGTATCAGTTCATGTAACTCTTTTCAGCTTTTTCTGAAGCCTGTCTGCTCATCATTTCTTATAGCATAATAGTATTCCATCACAATCATAAACTATAACTTGTTCAATCATTCTTTCAAATGAAAGGCATCCCCTCATTTTCCAATCTTTTGCTATCACACAAAGAGCTGCTA
>JAQQSK010014378.1:0-11140 GCA_028658325.1 Potorous gilbertii | reverse complement strand
TTAAAAAGATAGGCTTTGTTTCAAGGAGATACTGGAATCGTTGAAAACATCAAGCAATTTTCTAAATGCAATGTAGATGCAAGGTTTGTTTAAGATACACAATACAACACAGTCTGGACAACAGGTACCCTTCGATCATCTGGGGCTCTGTCTGGGAAAACAGGCCGAACTACTTGTAATGATTATGGATCTCCTTTACGCCGATGCAGGAAGTACAATGTCATCCACAAACAGGAGCATTTGGGAAACCTCACAATCTACAAGGAATCACTTCCATTTTAACTCTATAATGGATACCATCCATGCAATGGCAAACACCTTTGGCAAGCATCCATCATCTGATTTTATGCCTTGATTGGTTTTCCAAGCCAAGGTCAAAATTGAAGGACCTAGGTTTGAACTTGAGCTACAGAGGTAACTTCAAACAAGACCCATAACTTCTCTGAGGCTTTTTCCCCTTCTATGAAAACGGGAATATTACGCCTTACATCTTGTCTACTGAACAGAATTGCTTTAAGGCTCAAAAGACGTCAAAGTATACTATGTATACCTTAATTTATGTAAAATGCGAAATGTCCCCTGAAAAAGTCACTTCAGTCATCTACTCACTGTCATCAAATAGGGAGCAGTGGGTACGTTAAAAACCCCTGAGTTTAAGTTTGCTGCTTATCTCTCCTGGCGATACTTGAACTGGCACAAGTTTCTATGTTATCTGCTCTCAAAAGAAGATCTCTGTCAAGACCATTAACAACTGCTGTCAGGTATTAAGAAGACAGGCCTTTCTAGCGCTCCTTCTGAAGTTACAGCTACTCCAAGGTTCTAGGGGCCAGGCACTAAAAAGGAAACAGTTCTTCCTTATACACCTATAAATACAAAGCAAAATAAAAGGCAATTTAGGGTGGAAAATAGAATACAAATATTCTATCAGAATAAAGAAACCAGAATATATGAAAAGCATGAGAAATAACAATAAGGCCAACGTGGCTGGAATGGTCAGTTGAAGCCCAATGGTTAAAAACTTTAAAATGCCAAAAAGCAGTTTACATTTTTGCCAAGAAACCACTAAGAGTCACTTTGTGTGTGAGATGGTGTATGTGTGGGGGGATTAAAATGGTCATGGTTAAGAGTTCTCTTTGTCAATATGTGGAGGCTGGATTGGAGAGGAGGGAAACATGAGTCAGGGAGATTAATTAAAAGACAACTGACACAGTCCAGATGAGAGATGATGAGGTCCTGAACCAAAACAGTGTCATAAGGGTGCAGATATGCTGAGGTGGTCAACAAGACTAGCCAATTGATGAGCTAGGATGGAGCCAAGCATTTCTTAACTGCCTCCTACATGCCAGGCACTATGCTAAGCATTTAGGATACACATAAAAAGTAAAAAGAAAAACCAAAAACAAAAATCCTCCACAAACTCTCAGTTTAATGGAAAAATGGGAAACAGTGATGTTACCCTGAAGCCAACTTCACCTGTTTTTTTGAATTGCGATATTTTCCAGAAACACTGGAGCCAGGCTCTGCATGAAACCCAGAGTAAGTAAAGGATGAACCCCCGCTCTGCCCCCAACTTGACTTAATTTGTTATTTGCACCTTTGGTTGAACTCTCAGTGTGTCCTTGAGGGTCGAAGCAGCTACACGATTGGCACCAGTCAGGCTGCACCAGACTAATAAATTGTGCAGCTGGGACTCTGGGGGTTAGCAGACCCTCCTATCTTCATGGTCTAGCAGTTCCCAAGGAAAAAAAATGTGACTTCTGTCAACCTACTTACTCAAGTCTCTCCTCCCTTTCTTTCCTCCTTCTCCTCCCATGCCACTCTCATTTGGGCCCAGGAGTCTTCTCCCTTATTGCATCTTACAGGTATGAAAGCTGCCTGGACTGTAGGACTCCCTTGTACTTGGGATAGGAGTTCCATATACACTTTCATTTCTCCTGTAATAAATCTAGTTTCAATGTTTGTCTCATGGACTTGTGATTTTTTTGGTTAACAGTGAGAAATACAAAATGGTCTGAGTGAGTTTTAAAAAAAAACACCTCTCAAGAAGTTCAAAAGAGGGAAGCATTTAGGAGGAAAGATAATGAATTTTATTTTGGATACGTTGAATGACCTATCAGTTACCCAGCTGGAAACATTCAAAAGACAGCAAGTAATAAAGCACTGGAGCTCAGGAAAGAAACTAGGGCTGGGTACATACATCTGGGAAAGCACCTGCAAAGAGATGCTAGCAGAACCCAGGGGAACTAATGAGTACCCTAAAACAGCGGGTACAGAGAGGAAAAAAAAGAGGAGGCAGGACAAAGCATTGGAGGTACACCTACAGTGAGGAGATTGGGCAAAGAGACAGAATAAGAGTGGTCAGTCACTTAATAGAAGCAAGAGAGCTGTACTGGGAAAAACTATTCTATCCCAAGAGCAAAGATAGATAAAATTTTAAAGAGGAAAATAAAGAAAAGATTCACCTGTTATTTCCTTAGCAACTTTTTTTCATCATTAGTGACACTTGAATGACCCATGTGCTAAATGAGAAAACAGAAATGCTTCAGGGAACTATTGCCAAGAACTCAACTAGGGGGAAGATTTTCAAAGAACAGAAATGATAGCAAATAGTATTATTCAAGTCTGACCCTACATACCTGTACTTTATCATCTTTATGAGAATGGTCAGAACATAAAGAGTGTATCTTTCGGGAAATTATGAGAAGGAAATAATCAGACTTCCCCAGATAATTTTCTACAGCACAACACTTCTTTAGCAGCACACAAATGACTGGAAGGTGTACTGAATTGTGGATTACCAAAGAACATTTTCATTTAATATAGCAAACCAGTCTTAAAGACTCTCCTTCAAGAAACCCCTCAGGTATATGTAAGACTAGAAAGACTCACACACAGATGCAACTCTAGAGATCCGTTTAATTATCAATCCTCTAACGATCACCATCAAGAAAAGAACAGAACAGGGAGTCATATGCCTTATGCTCACCAAAGGTATCTGCCATGTGTCATAAAAGGGATCTTACAGCAAGACTAAATTTAGAGGAAATTCCTTTCAAACGGTGAGGTTCTCAAAATACTTCTGGTTGTACTTCATACTATGTTGATTGCATCAGTCCCCTAACATACTATAGAGCCTCTTCAATGCAACACACAGCCCCTGAACTGAGACTGATCTAGCACTCCATATATGAGAAACCAAAAGGATGAAGCACGAATACTGCTCAATAACAAACATGTTCATGGTCAACCCACTGAATTAGTCAAATGGTACATGACATCTTGTAAAGATTTTACATGTCTACTCCATCCCTCAGGCAGATAAAAACACCAGTTCCTTGATCTTCTTAAAAACACAAAAAGAAAGGGAAAGCACAGTGAGTCTATGTTCTATTTTCTCTGCTCACAGATTTAAAATGAAAGGAATGAATTGTGGCTGCTTTGTTCAAAATATGTTACAATTTTTTAAAAGAAAAAGTATTCTTTAAGTAGTATCTCTTAAAAGGTGGAAAAAAGACAGAAGGAGAACTGGTTAACCTTCCTGACAACCTCAAATAACCTCAGTCAGCTGTGATGTGTATTGGTGATGAAGGGAGAGCTACCTTAGGGAATATAACCCTCCTGGCATGCAGTGAAAATGAACTGGAAAGAAGGAGAGGATCCCTCCCTTCTGCCATCTAGCAGGCACAAGCAACTTCCAGAGAATTATAGAGCTTGGAAAACAGTTTTAAAATTGTAGTCCAGCCCAACTACCATGTTTGCAGATGAGAAAACAATGGCACAGAGAGGTTAAGCAATTTGTTCTCAGTCACATACAGATCAATACTAGAACACAAGTTCCCCTCATATAGGAAAAATACAATTATGGATACCAAGATGGGGCTGGTGAATCACTACGCTCTTGTCTTATTAATCATTTAGTCTAGGTTCAAGTGGGAGACAGACTCAGGTGAAATGTTCTGCTTTATTAGTGAACATGTAATGTGAGGTAGTTCTGCTGACAGGACTACAGAATCAAAGATCTAGAGCTAGGAGGGATCTTAAGAGATTAAATGATGCTCTCATTTCATCAATGAAGATACTGATGTAGAAAGGCTACAGGATTTGTCCAGAATTACATAACTAATTGGAGACAGTCCCTAACTTTAAAGGCAGTGACCTATTCAACCTGACACTGATGCTGACCAAATTAAGCACAGCAGGTTAGCTAAAACATCTCAAAGAAAGAGTTACTGCACAGAGTAAATGATCCTGAAATTTATCAGAAGAAAACTTCCAATTTTTGTGTTGATAAATATTGGTAAAATGAATATTGATAAACTGAAAAATTAAGTGACTTTCTAGTTTCAAATACCCATGATAGCAATGGGACAAAGGGTAGAACAAGTAAATTACAGAAACTGTAACATAATAGGAAAAGGCCAAAAGTTGACTCAAGAAAAACTAGGATGATAAATGCAGTAAATATTTACATAGCAGTCATAAGATAAGTATACATTCATATAACCTGGGGGCTGGAAGAGGAGAAAGGAGAGTAAATGGGGGAGAACCACACTTGTGATATCCCCAGTATAAGGAACTCCCAGAGAAAAAGAAACTCCCTCTACCAATGCAGAGGAGCACCAAGTCTGTAGTAAAGAGTCTTTGGGAATTGCCTGAGGCACTGAAAGATTAGGTACCCAAACTCAAAATCAGCTCTTCTAGAAACTGAGGCCCAGCAACCACAGCATGCTTCCTTCCACATTTAAATGAGAAAAATGCAAACAAAAACAGAATAAATCAAAGCCATTAGGGTGCAGTGGGAAAGAGTCCTGGATTTGAGATAAGAGGGCAGAGGCTGAAATCCTGCCTCTGTCACTTAACAGCCTGTTGGACTTTAGACAAGTCACTTCTCTCTGGGTTTCAGTTTCCCTATTTGTAAAATGACAGGCCCTGGACTAGATAATCTCTAAGGCCCTATCTATGTTTTTATAATCAAGAACACTATTCAGAGACAATTCAGTAAGTTTACACGTTTCTTCTCACAAATGCAGAATTTTACACCCTCTGTCAGACTGCTTTACTTTTGTTTGGGGTGAGTAAGGGAAGGTTATCATAGAACATGCACTGCTTAAAAGTGTTGTGTAAAAACACAATGCATTAACATTTCAAAACTTTGTTCAAAGTAAAAATTTTGTCAAAAATAATTCAAACTCCCAAATTGTCCACATGTCAATAAAATGGTTGCACATTATTAGGGTATAATTTAGTCAAGATTCTAATTTGGGGGAAAATTCAATTGTGACTAGTATTTCATAAAAAAAAAAACTGGAGAAAGCAAGCCAATAGCAGCTCCTTCCAAATGTCACCACAAATTCCAGAAATACTAGTTCAGTTAAAGACAGATAGTTCTCATTTAATTCAAAAGAGACATCAACATCAAAGATACTGCTAAGCGTACCACCAAGCTATTGTCCTTTTGTCAAGCCTATGCTGGACTGGCTACTTATTCAACTATCACATCAAACCAGTTTATGACTGAAGCATTTCCTTCCTCATTTGACAAATCATTTAATCCACATGAAAATCCAAGTTACAACTACGCAAAATAGATGTGAAGGACCTACTGAACAGGACTTTTATGCTTTCATGAAATTATTTTTTAAATGGTCAGTGTTAATATTATACAGTTCAAGTTAAAGGAAACACAGACACCTCACAGATGATGACACAAGGCCCCCTCCTTACCAGAGAGCGTGGCAATTCCACGTACAGAATGGTATATAATTCTGTCAGAATCAGCATCACCTTAGGAGCTGGTTTTGCTTAAGTATCTTGGTTAAAAAGTGGAAGGCACAACAGGAAATGACAACGATGCACCAGTAAATAAGATTTTAAAGGAACATCTCACTTTTCTATAAACTAGAAGCTATATTCTGTTTATACTTTGTAGGGGCCAGAGTCAGGAGCTATTTCAAGGTTTACCAGCTTCCATCTGTGGTGGCAAACAAAATGTGTTAATAGATTTAAAAATATATATATATATAAATCAAATGAATTAAGGCAATCTTTTTCTAGGCAAAAAGTACACAAACTAATTTATGACATATGCACTGTCATAATATCAAAAGTCCCCATTACTATAACTGTCCTGGAAATATTTCCTGAGTCCCAGAGAGCAAAAACATCTACATATAAAATGTGGGAATTATCTTCAGTGAGGAATTCTTAAGCAATAAAGGAACTTTCAATATGAAGATCTTTACTACAAGGTGAAGGGGGGAAAAAAATCACATAACAATGTTTTTATATTATCAAAAATTATGCCTAAAAGCATCATGCATATATAAATGCAATCTCTTTTACCTTCCATGTCATCTGCAAAGGTAGACATAAAAGAAAGAAGAGAGAATGGTTGGAAAAGGTAAACATCACCTACATAGCACCATACATAGAACAATAAACAAGAGCTTTTAAAACACTTCCCCAAAAATAGCTATTACATCAGGAAATGCATTGGCTGTAAGAAATAAATCAAATTCATTTAATCAATTACCATACAGGATATTAAAATAATTCTTTCAAGATTTTGGACCAGTGCACCTCTAGCCACATTGGAAGTTCAAAGGATGAAAGATTTCCAAGTGGACTCCACACCTTTACCTTGAGCCACCACTGAGTACCTGGGCAGGTATCGGCTTTCTGACAAAGCACCCAAGGACAATGATTAAGCAGCAGTTCATATTTACACTCTCCCACAAATTCCTAACACAACATTTTAACAGATCTGTGCTTTTTAATGACTTAACCTTCACAAGGCATTGAAGTTCAAACACCTTTGTCTCAGCTTTTCAATCTAATGCCTGAGTTCACACCACACTGTGGTCCAGACAAACAGTTATCTCCTGTACATGACTAACTTCTGGGCCTTGGCTGATGCTGCTCTCTACGCCTCAAACCCTCTCTCTCTTTTAATGTCTAGGTCAAATGTGGCCAAATCATAAAACCAGTTATCTCAAGTTTAAATCGAACTCCAAGGTCACCTAGTATTATGGAATCAAACTCCAGTGGACCACATATGGTTCAGAAAATTAACACTACTTAGGCTATACTGTATTTTCCTTTACTTTCTTAAACATTTCCCAATTACATTTTATCCAGGTTCATGCCCATGGCCGTGAGTTTCACACAGCACACCTACCACATACATCTCTGTATCTGTGCAAGAATTCCCTCTACTATCTATCACCCCTTTAATTCAGACTCTGCCCAAGGACTCCCACAGATGAGGAATTCATTGCCTTGTAAGGCAGTTCATTTCACTTTCAACAGTTAACTGTAACGAAGTTTTTCCTTTCTCTGAGGCAAAAATTTTCTTTGTATCTTATATATACCTGTTCTCTCCCTTCCACACAAAGTCCTTGAAATCCTGAAAATCTACCACCATGTCCTCACCCTCCTCCCATGCTTCTCATCTTCCCCAGACTAAATTAAACATCTCTAGCTCCTATTGGTATCTCGAATTCCTCCAAGACTCAACCCAGGCACTCCCTCCTTCCAAAGGCCTTTGGTGTGGCGGCATACACACCTCAAGTTCCGCTTCTGAGGGGGCTGAGGCTGCAGTTTGGCTAAAGTACGGATTGGCTGCCCTCACTAAGTCCAACACCAATATGCCAAGTCCCTGAGAGCAAGAAACCACCAGGCTGCCTGTGGAAGGACAAACCAGCCCAGGCTGGAACCACTGGGACAGCGTGCCTGTGAGTGTTGGAATCAGCCTCATGAGTGGCTGTTGTACTCAACCTAGGTAAGACTGTCTCAAAGACGCAAACGAAAAAGAATATCTCAACTTGTGAGCATCCCCCTTCTCTCTCTCTCTCTCTCACACACACACACACGCACATATATACACATACACACACACACACACACACGTTCTATATACCTTGTATTTACTTATATATGAGCATGCAGTGTCCCTTACAGTATAATGTCAGCTCCTTGAGGGCAGGGACTTTATTACTTTCCTATTTGCATCTCCAGCACAATGCCTAGCATGCTATAGGTACTTAATAAACGCTTGCCAGATTCTATTATTTGAATGGCATGGTTTCCCTTCCCTTCACCATTCTGGTTGCCAGCTTCTAGATGAATTCTAGCCTATCAATGCCCTTTCTGATACGTACAAATCAAAAATGAAAACAATATTCTAGATATGGTCCAAGCAGACATACAGCAGAGTCCTCCTATATATTCCATTATGCTTTTTTCTAATGCAGCCTATGACTGATTACATTAGCTTTTGTTTTTTGCTATTTGTTGATTTCTATCAAGCTGGCAGAACACTAAAGTACCTACATCTTTATCTAGAGCATGCCTTCCCCATTTTGCACTTGAAAGTTTGAAATTTTTCACCAAATAGAGGATTTCATAATTATCTTTACTTTTCAATTTATTAAACTGAGACCATATTTCTGACTTACATTACCTTCTTGTATCTCAATTCTGGCACGCAAAATTTTACTTATCCTTTCCTGCTTTGTAGAATTCACAAATAGGCATAATAACATGTATGCCTCCATCCAAGTTATTGAGAAAAAACTACAAGACCATCAGAAACAGAGTTCTATGGAATTTCACTAAAGACTGCTCTTCAGTCTTACTTAAACTGACCCATCTATCACCACTTCTGGGGGGTGGGGAGGTTGACTGTTCAATCAGTTTAAATATTTACCTGTCTCCATTTTATCCATAATTAAAAACTAACAAACACCTTCTTGAAAACCATGTGTATAATGTACCCATCTGCATCAATCTATGGAGATACCTATGATATCTATTTTGAGACATGAAATTTCTCTAATCTATTCATACTCTAGAAGAGTAGAAGTTAGTCTGGCCGGACTTCTTCTTGACGTACCCTTGTCGGCTCTTGGTGATCACCACTTCCCTTTCTAAGTGCTCATATATAATCTTTCCAGAATTTTGCCAAGACTCAAAATCATGCCTCTAACTAAAAGAATCTTTTACTCCTTTCTGAAAATGAGGCCCACATTTGCCCATCGCCAGTCCTGTGACACCTTTCCCCACATTTCAGGATTTTTCACAAATCACCAACAACAGCTAAGCAATCAAATCCATAAGTTCTTTCAGTACCCTGTGTAGTATACTTGGTCCAGGCCTGATGATTTCGACATATGGAAGGCAGCTACCCTTAGAATGTCCTCACTTATCTTGGGGTTCAATTCCCTGTTAACCATTTTTGCTCTATGCTTCCCAGTCTCCTAGGTAGAGAAAACAGAAGTAAAATAAGACTTTAGTGCTGCTACCTTCTTTTCTTCATCGGCCCCATCCACCCCAAGCAGTCCTAGCCCTTCTTTGGTCATCCTCTTGTCCCTTACATACCCTTTCAAATTCTATTTCTTGTCCTTAGCATTTATTGCAAGTCTTCGATCACTCCAGGATTCAGAGCTCCTGACCTGAACGATGACACTTTTACATTCATTCTCAGATAACTCTCTGTTCTTACTGCCACTTCCTGGACTTATCTTTTAAAAATTGGAGTTGGTTTATGACTTTTCTGATTATTCAAAGCACTCTCTTTGGATACCTTTCACATCATTTATTTCTTCACTGTTTGTCTCATTACAAGTTTCACCTTCAAAAATGTACCATTCTCTTCTGTCATGTATCAGGATCACAGGACCCTGCCAATCCTCCCAAAGCCTATGGAATACAACAATCTTGCTGTGCCTTCTTTTCTACCATGAATTTAAGGATGGCAGAGCCTCTTCCTCTCTAGGTTCCCTTTATTTCTATTTAAACAACCAATTCCCCCTTGCTCATTAGGATTGGACTCAGAACAGTGGTCTCCTTTGTTGCTCCCTCTACCTTTTGAAGGATGAAATTATTATTAAGGCAGACCAAGATTTTCTCATGTCCTCTACTCTCATCAGAGTGACCTCCAGCAGGGACCCAGGTAGGTGAACAACCCTGTCACCACTATCATCCTGCCACCATGTCACCTTTTTGATCTTCCAGCCTCTCTGCTGGCAGTGTGTATCATGTTCCCACCCCAGACCCATCTGTTTCTTTCTCCCTTCACTGAACTCCATCCCAAGGTACTCTGCCATGCTTTTACACTTCAGCACACGGATCTGCCCTTCAAGAAAGAACACACGGATCTGCCCTTCAAGAAAGAATGCTGGTCTACCATCACTCTGATCTCATCTTTTCCCTTTTTTAATGGGTTATTCTCCTACCTTACATCACAGTGCTCCCATCAAGGCTTTGTTTTATCTAAATTTCTAGTTCACTTTTCTAGCAGACTGATATCATGAACATCATGAGAAGGGGTTGTTATGCAGGAAGCAATGAGCTCTCTTGCTTTAGACCTTAAACAACATTTTGTTTACAGCTCTCTTAGTGTAGATTTAAGTTTTAATAGCAGTATATTTAATAGCTATTAAGAGCTTTAATAGCTTTTAATAAGCTTTTTTAGCTTATTTATTTTAGCTGGTGGCACAGTACACAGAGCATGGGGCCTGGAGTCAGGAAGACCTGAGTTCAAATCCAGCTTCAAACACAAGCTCTGTGATGATGGGAAAGTCTGTTTCCTCAAATGCAAAATGGATGTGAGAAATGATTATTTTTCTCTTGTATTACTGTACTCAATTATTATAGCAAGGTTTTTTCCTTTTTCTACTCCTTCATTCAGAAATCAACCAGTGTGGGAAATCTTCCTAAAACACCCAACCAAAATGGCTAAGCTCTAATTAAAGACAGCAAAAGAAAATCTAAGTTTGGGCTAATGAGTGCATTCCTCCTCATTGTGCTTACTCAAAACACTGACTCTGCCTTTTGTCAGAGAGGTGATATGGAAATTGGTAATTCTCTGACCAAAATTTGGGTAATCCAAGTCAGGAAACCCAAGAACCTCACTGTAATACAGCCCACTCTCTCAATTGTAAGATTCATTTTCTCATTAATTATTAACCAATCAGAGTTGACTGCCACCCTCAGGAACACTTAATTTTCCAAGGATATATAAACTGTGAGCCCACTGCCACGAGGGGTCTTTGGTCTAAGAGTGGGACAGCCAAATGATCATACTTTTATTAAAATGCTGGCATTACTAATAAAATTATCCAGAAATTTTGTTTCTCCA